>CBMN010047259.1:0-11598 GCA_000582825.1 Hordeum pubiflorum
TAAGCTGAATTTCATTTCTAATATCAGTTTGAACCTTGTAATCTTAGAATTTGAGACTTGTAATGCTGGAATTTTAACCTTTGTAACATTTTTGTAATTTTTGATACAATCATTCAAATGGCATCGTATGAGACTCGTATGTTGGTAGTACTATTTTTTCCTTAATATGCAATGGACGATTAATATCTGGACCTTAAGAAGAACAACCACGGCCAAAAATACAGAGAAGGTATCCTGCATGGCTCCAATGGCGCTCCAAGTAGCATGCCTACGAGGAGTGCCAGTTTACCATGCATGTTGTATGGACACGTATAGAAGGTTCACGGAGCTCTCGATGGTGTACGCCAACCATCCGATCTAGGTGGAGAACTCCATCCAAGTTATGGAGTTGTTGCTTGACGCAGACATGTACAAAGTGGTAGGGTTCTAGCTAGAGTCCCTCCAAGCGCTTTGGTCTCGGCTCCGGGCTCTCTGCTCCCGCGCCCCTCCACATGCTATGCTCTCACGCCTCTCCACGCGCGCTCTGCCAACGGTTGGAGCCGGCCCACGATCATGTTTGGGGTGCCATATGAATGCGGTTGCGCCGCGCGCATCGCCACGATGGAATCACGCGCTGCAAAAACTTTCATCCGGACGTGCCAGTTTTCCAGGACCTCTGGTCCCCATTTATACCCGCGACCATTAACCATAGTCTCTTCAACATTTGAATCATGTCCCACAACACAATAAGCACACCCACGACGACACATACATAGAGGATATCCCGCAGCCCTCCAATGGAGTTCGGCATGCATAATGTTGACACCCGCATCAGGAAGATGGACCTCACGGTGGTGTACTACAACGACCCGGTCGTGGTGGAGGACTCCATCAACACTATGGAGGATTTGCTTGCTGAGCATGACATGTACAAAGTGGTCAGCTTCAACCTTGCGTACACCGGCGGTCGTGTCGGGCATGATCAGAAGGTTGTCGTCGCCTAGTTGTGTGTGCGCCATCACGTCCTCTTCTACCACTACTGCCTGGCCACAAGGGCTTGCGAGCGTTTTGCCAGATTTGTCAACAGCCCCAACTACAGGTTCTCTACGGTGGATACCATCAATGATCTAAAGGTGCTCAAGACTTTGGGCTTGGCCCGCCAGAAGCTTGTCGACATCTAGTGTCACTATAGGGTTTGGGGCGGCAAGAAGGACAAGGACTCCCTGTTTGACCCCGACGGGGCGATCATCGACCCCTACTACAAAAACATGAGGGCTAAGTCCGTGCAGAACAAGCTTCAATGGCACAAGGCCTGGGTTAGGATACTGGATGAAGATCACCTTCCATCCGCGGCCAAGGACACGTACACATGCTACGAGATGTTCAGACGGATCGTTGACATGAGGAAGTGTCTCCTACCTAAAGACAACGAGGGCTCGAGCCACAAGCAAAGCGGTGGTAGCAAGCGTCACAGGAAGTAGATGAGTTGATGATCGTTGCTCATATTTTATTATGCATGTAATAGTTTATTGAGGTGTGCCAATGTTATGTGTGTAGCCACTTATGTATTTGGATGCTTAATTAGGTTATGCAATCATGTTGTTATGTGTGTAATAGTTTATTGAGGTGTGCCAATGTTATGTGTGTAGTCACTTATGTGTTTGGATGTTTAATTTGGTTATGCAAGCATGTTGTTCTGTACATAGAGCATAGATGTGTGTGCAGGCTGAGAAAATCACATCGCATATGGATTAAACAACCAAACCCGTCGGTGATGATTTCATCAATCGCTTAGAATTCTTTACCAGGAACCGTTTGCCCACAACACACACATCCTAATAGAAGGAATCATCTGTGTTATTCTCAGTCTTACAACACTATTCTTATTACTCACCTATTTACCGGGTATCACACACATCTTGTTAATACGAATTGTTTGCGTTATTTTTTTCTCATCGCAGACAGTTCATCTGAGTAACCTGTATGCCGTCTATCGCACACAACTTGATCTGGCTAAACATTTTTGTTGTGAGGGATGATCACAAACAGTTCATCCTAGTGACATGTATGTCATCTATTACACACACCTTGATCCGGCTAACCGTTTTTGTTGGTTGGGCTGATCACAAACGGTTCATCCCAGTGACCTGTATACCATCTATCGCACACACACACCTTGATCTACCGAATTGTTTCTGTTGTTTTGGCCGATCGCAAACAGTTCATCTGACTGACATGTATGTTGTACATCGCACACCTCTGTATTTGGTTAACCATTTGCTTTATGTTGGCTCATCGCAAAAAGTTCATCTGGATCAATTGTTTGCCACATATCGCACATGCACCTCTTTTATGAATCGTATTTCATGGATCTGCCATCGCACATAGTTCGTGTTATTGGCGATGGAGCTACAACTATACTGTTTGCGATTCATGCTTCGCACACAGTTTGGTCAAAGGGTCTCAGATTGATATGTCGTCTTTGGACCTTCCTACAGTAGTGCAAGCAGCACTTTCTTTATAGCCATGTAGCTGGGCTTAGTTGCTCCGATAGGTCTTCCACCGGGATCCCAAGGGATATCAACCCCGAGCGTGAGACCTGACTCCGACCAGGGTATGGAGCACCTCATAGCAGATTGCGGTCAGAGTCGTACATGCTTACGGTGCATCGATGTCATGTAGGCAAAGATATTCTCACTCTCAAGCGAGAACAGATGCACCGAGCTAGGTAGACATGTCTTCTTGTATTTCTGCAATGATAGGGTTAGAGACCTATGTATAAATTTTAATATATTACCTTGGCTACCTTAGGTTGGGAGCACTTCACAAAATTCTTTGTTTGGACTGGGTTGGTCAACACTCCCTAATGGTTTCCCCTGAATAAGAAGATCGTCCAACAAAACATAGTTGGACATTATCAGAGGTAAATCAAAAGTAATTTCCTTCTCTAGTTCATCACTATCGCTAACACTAGACGTCTCGACCAGAGGGTGACAATCCTGTAAGTCAAGTTCATCCAAACTAGAGTCATCATCATACTCTTGTTCCTCCACATGGAAATATATTCTCGACAATAATAACTGATGGAATTCACCAGAGAATGCACCCAGTCAATAATTTCATCTTCCTACGTGCTTCAAGAACTTCGATCTCTGCAGATAATTTACATGCACTTGTGCTTAACACATACCGCATGATTTCCTCGGTGGCATTTTTACTACTGTTGTAGTGTGGTGCCACCTCGTCATAGGTTTTTGTGCACTAGAAGCCAACACGTTTCCGAGACCGGCAAACATTCACAAGAAACTTCATACATAGAACATGTCATGTACACACATGTATTTAAAAACTCTCAGTTCTAATGTATTCATAGAGTTTATGCTCTTCTTGAGAATTGCATCCTCAAAGAGCTCACTGATTGTGTGCAGAAGTTTACTCTTTGGAGTGGGAGGTGGGCTTTCATCCACTTCTTCTTCCATGAAGTTTTCTTCTTCTAGGCACAATTGTTCATCCATGATAAATTTTGCTCGGTGATCTCTTTTTTTGCTACAAATTAGGTTGATATAATAAATGTTCTCCTGCCATTTCTTGCAAGCATGTATCTAGGGCTGCTGTTTCTTGTGCATCCTTTTCTTTATCCTTCCACAGATCCCGCAAAAGGCTCATTTCTTTAGAGGTGGCTAACCTCTCTAGAATAGTCATAACCAAAGCATTATCGTGGAAATTATCTATGCAGGCACGATAAATACGATGCAATTTCCTATAAGCACTACCAAGCACCATATCATTTATCCATGTGCCTCCCATGTAATGTCAAACTTCGTCAACACCATAATAAAGTACTAACTGAAGAACTTCAATACTAGCATTGCATTTTATCACTCTTATTATAATTTGCTATTATAGGATCAACAGTATACTTACATTGATAAGTGTAGTGCCCTTCAATTTTATAATCATTGCAAGTTACGAAATATTCATCGCATGTAATTGGTGTCCATTCATTCATCAGTGTTATCCATTCTTTTATCTTCTCATCGTCGATACCAAAGGTGGAATCTTGTCACTCTTCTCCTGCACTGTAGATTTCAGATTTTCATGAGTAGACATCTCAAAAGACATAATTAGCATATTTTTGCAACAAACAGAAGTGAACTAAATGTGAATGGGAAAGTAATAGCCAAGCACTATGCTCCCCGGCAACTGTGAGAAAGTTTGATGTCCTATAATTGCACAGGGTTATGTAGCAATTTCATGATAAGTAAGGTTTGTTGATCCCATGGGAAGCGAAGAGGATGGCACCACAATCTCCGCAACTGCGTTGTCACTAACACAACCACGCTCACACCCAAATCGGAGTTTGGAAATAGCTCACTAAAGTAAGTTGCTAGGAAACGGTAAAAAGAAGGAATTAAATCAAGCTAGAGAGAACAGGAAACAAATAGTCAACTAAGGAGAGAAAATAAACTAAGAGAAGATGTGATGTTTTAGATGAGATGGCTGGCATCTAGGTACGACCTAGTTCGGCTCTAACACAGAATGGAGTTAACCTCTACTACTATGCCATTGTGGCTATGTCAGTATCTATATTATTGGATACGATGGTCTATTTCTGGTGGGCGGTCCCTCACATAACATTATCTCTCAAGACGTGCTATATTGAGATAACTCATTCATCCTACTTCTTTTCCCATGTGTCCGGTGGCTAACGCAAAGATATTAAGGTCCTCGGGGTCATGACCACCGGATGAAGGCATTAAGTTCTATGGACAACCGTGCTCCTAGAATAATCATGTTCCCCTTAAGATATCTGTGCCTGTCATGTCGCAGGTCTCTCGGTTTCCACAACCATCTATAGACTTCATGTGTGGCCTAGGGAGTTGGATGTCTCCAACTATGCCAATGGATAGGACAACACCCATTACTAATTTATGAAAGTTAAATAAGCAGCACAAAGCAACACGCATAACTAGACAACATATATCAAATAACCATGACCCATAGCCAACAATTACTCAACTAACATCACATATAAGGGGTTCAAGAGTTGTTACAAATCATCACGAAGACCTTGATGGGGGAGGAAGAAGGGGTGATGATGGTGTTGGTGATGGCGAAGGAGGCGGCGCAACGAGGGGTGATGGTTGTGATGGCACGGCGGCGACGGCCCATGGCAGTGCCCCGCCAGCGATGACTCCCTTCCAGTCTCCCTCTTGGTTGCAACAATGGTCTTCTTGTGGTGGCCGGCGGCTGGACATGGAGAGGATATGATGAACACTAGTGCAGAAAACCCTAGCTATGGCGTGTCAAAAATAGCCCTGATGGCATGGACACCCAAAGACACCTATATGGCGCCATTGTTAACAAATAGTGGTGGCGTTGGATCCCACGCCACGGCTAACAAGCATGCTAATGGCGTGCCACGTGGCCAGCGCCAGTGGTAACTCTACGTTACAATAGTCGTACCTTGTTGGCCAACGCCATCAAATTGATTTTTAGGTAATAAAAAACTAGCTAGTTAAAGAACTACACAATTCAACATCACAAGTTACTAGCTAGTTAAATAACCACATAATTAAACATCACAAAAGTTACTAGCTAGTTAAAGAACTAGATACTACTCATCAACTTAACAAGTTCAAATTCACAAAAGTTACTAGCTAGTTAACTTATTCAACTTGACAAACTAAATAGTCTACTCTTCATCAAAGATTGACTTCAACTGATGAATCTTCTTTCTGTTCTTCTCTCCGTCCTTTCTGAAAAGATCTATCTCCATCTTGAGGGCAATCCTCTCGTTCCTGAGTTGTTTTCTTTCATTCTTCACCTTGTCCCTCTCCTCGGTCAGCCGATCTCTCTCATCCCTCATCACATTGGTCTTCGCGAAGACAACAACACACTCTTTCAATAGATGAAGCGTCTCCGCCTTCAGCGAGGCATTCACCTCTTGCAAGTTTTTGATGGTATACTGATGCACCTCTAACACATCGCGGTTGAGCATGTCCACATCATATACTTCCTCCCGGTTGGCTCCAGAATTGGCCATGACCTGATGAAAAGTATTTTTAAAGTATGTCAAAAATACTAAACTAAATACCTATAATATGACATTTGGCAATTGAACAATAGCAATCGGATTCTACACAATAGCAATCTACAAAATATATAGCAATCAGATTCTACAGAATATATGGAACTAACAAAGCAATCGGATTCTACACAATATATAACAAGTGCAATCTACATCACGGAAATTTCTACACAAAGCAATCCATGGAACTAACTTAATTGCAATCTACATCATGAAAATTCTACACAAGCAATCCATGGAACTAACTTAAGTGGAATTTACATCATGAAAATTTCTACACAAACAATCCGTGAAACTAACTTAATTGGAATCTACACCACGAAAATGTTGATTCAACACTACTTAAATTTTACATAAAACGACAAATACATCCACGAATCCCATGGATTCCTTGGCGTGCGCACATGATGGAGGTGCGAGTGAGAGGGGAAGGAAAGGAGAGGATCAAACCTTAGCATGTGCGGCGACGAGCGGCAAGGTGGCGGTGGCCGGTTGTGGGGAGGAGTGCGCGTGTGGGGGTGAAATGTGGGGAGGAGGTAGCTAGGGCTTTTAGGTAGTCATAACTAAAGTGGAACGGTGCTGACGTGGGCCAACTACGCAACGCCATTGCTAATTGTAGCCCAAAAAAAGAGTAAGATTAATAAAAGACTACAAAACCCCTTAAAAAGACGACAAGTAATAAAAAACTCGATTAATAAAAGACTCGTAATAATAAAAGAGTCAAAATAATAAAATACTATATTGAAAATTAAATATAATATAAAATGTTCATTATATTTTCACCAATATAATCATTAAATACTTAAAACACTTGATATAATTTAAAAAAATATTTCAACGCCATCACTATTTGAAAAAAATAATGACGGCGTTGGTTGAAAATGACGCGTCACCAACAAAGGTGTGACTAAAAAGTCGTGGAAACAAACGAGAATGAAATCCTACTATAAGGAAGAGTAACTTTTGTATATGTCTGCAGGTCATACGAGCAGCCAATGACCGTCACGGTCACATGAAAGGTCGTTTCTTCAATTTGACCATCTTCGGTAAACCGACCGTCATTTCTTCATACGAACTTGGAATTTGACGTTTTTAGCCTCGTTGGATTCGTATGAACGACACCTATCCATTTCTGGTCTTAGATCTTGATTTCTAGCACTTTGAAAAAAAAAACACTTTTCCAACCTCCGGAATGGCTATGTCTGGCCCGTGGTTGACTCCATATTGAACCCATTTCATCGCGCTAAGTGCTTGGAAAGTCCATCTCACCTACAAGACACACAAGGACAAAGAAAACTAATAAAACTAACAAAGCATAAAGATTATGCAATGCTCGCGGTGAAAAGGATAAAAACTGAAAATCATGCGTATGGACATGTAATTGGCTCAAGAGAACTCATATGAATTGATATACAGAGATAATGTGCAACNNNNGAGCTCTAAAGATGCGTAAAATATGAAGCTTTCTGGCAACCGACTAGCCGGGCAGGCACGAAGAGGTGTCATGGACCCCCGAGGAAAACTAACCTGGTGTGAGGCGTCGATGTATCACACGGCTGGGAGAGTGCCAAGAAGCCAGTGACGCGATGTCCGGGCACAACAAACCACGCAGAAGACACTCTCGCGCATGGAAGCTCCCACGAGGCACATACGACAATATCCTTTATAGGAGTAATAAGGCATACGTAGTATTAGTCTTTCAAAGTAAACCTTTTATTGTTTACCAAGTCTTTGGAAACCTTTTATTGTTTACCTAGTTTGTAGGGAACAAATATCGACATCTATCATGAAGAACCAGTGTCATCAGATGCATCATGAAATATATTTTCAAATTGTATAGATTTAGGATTGTAGATATTGATGATTTTTTATACTCACCCAAGATGGTCAATTTTGACTTCCTGAAAAGAATACACCATTTATGGAAATAACACATGGAGTAGTGCTCTCACTCAAAGACCTGTTTTTCTTTTTTTGCGAGATCACTCAAAGACATGACAGTTGTTTAAGAGTTACTCCGTATTTGTATACTTTTACCGACAAAAAGAATAGCAATTCCAAATTTATCTGTCGACCCAAAACATGTGCATTTTGTCGCTGTAAAAATACTGTGTGCGTAAGGCGTGGACTTGTCCCGCAGTGTCGGACCCAAGACGAAGGTTTAGCGCCGGCCGACTCACGGAGCTGGATACAAAAAGATACTAGTACTCGCAGAAACGAGATCGAGCGTGCGTGCATGTCCACATTTGTTCCTGCGCGCGCGAGATACTAGGAACCAACCTAGAAACGGCTCGACGGACGGGACAACATGTAGAGCCACGGACGGGAATTGAAAGAGAAGCCTACACAGCACACTCCACGAAATACTCAATTAACAAGTGGCCTCAGCTTTTACATCCAGACATTACATGGTTGATTACATTACGCGGCGCGATCGATCTGCTCGGGGCGGGAGGCGCATGCAGGCGGGGGCGGCGTTTCCACCGGCACCGGCCTCGGGGCCCGCGGCGCGCGGTCGGGTCTGGCTCCGGCCGTTGCCGCCTCCCATCCCGCACGAACGCGCGGCCCTCTCTGGCTCCTCTGTCGTCACGGAAGATATCTCGATCAGTTCTACTACTACCACTAGCTAGCTACGTGCCTCGTAGTTTGTCCTGCGGTAATCCCATGCACGCCCGGCCCACTACGCCCGCCCGCTTTTCACACCGGGTCTTTCCTTTGTTTTTCCCGGCCGGCCGTGGTTGGTGTTGTCTTGTTGTCCATGCGGGCAGCAGCTTATTGGGGAAAAGGGAAGATCTATCGGATGTTGTACTCTCGTGGAAGAATGGAGGTCCATGCTTGGTCAAACCTTTTTGGTCTCTGTCTTTCGACATTTTCTCTTTGAATACTCACACTCTGTGGGTTTAAGTAGACGGCTTGACAGAGTGAGTAATATGATTTTCCCAAATGATGAGGATGAGCCCCCACTTACTACATTCACGAATCCCTGCGGCAAATATTTTACCTGCAAAACAACACAATGTGGCATTCTATACTACGTACATTTGCCATATATTTTTTCAGAGTGAATTCCATTTTTTACCCCTAAAATTGACGTTTGTGACATATATTGCCGTATTTAATGGAACTTCTCAATTTAGGCAAGTTTGTCATACATTTTACCCCCTGTTGTTTTCCTCCCAATTGGGGTTCTGATTGGACTGGCCACGATGCAAAAAAAAATCACTTGATCTTCTCTGATTTTATGTACCGTAGCGAACGGCGCAGCCGGGTCGAGCCGCACCAGATACACCAAAGTACGACGCACCAAACATACCCATACCGCACCACACCACACTAACCACATCGCGATGTACACATGCACCACAATTAACCACCGACCCCACTCTCTCTCTCTCTCTCTCNNNCTCTCTCTCTCTCTCCCTCTCTCGTATCGCTAGGTTTAGGGTTCCAGCAGCGATGGTGATCTCGCGTTGGAGAAGGAGGTCCATGCGTGGTCAAACCTTTTTGGTCTCTGTCTTTCGACATTTTCTCTTTGAATACTCACACTCTGTCGGTTTAAGTAGACGCCCTGACTGAGTGAGTAATATGATTTTCCCAAAAAAAATTAGAACGAAGACGCAAGGAGCGTCGGACTTTAAATTAATAAAGCCCACCAACAGGCAACATCCAAGTTCGGAACAACACAGAGACAACCACGAGGCCGAAGCCGAAAGTCATAGAACATGCAACCGGCCGTAGCCTAATAAAGAAGAACTAGTAAAAGCCTAAACAGCCGGCATGAAGGAGTCCAACTCCAGTAAAACATCCATGGGGATCAATGACGAGCAGCGATCTGAATAGCGCAGATCCTCTCCATGGCCTCCTCCATCCGCCCAATGTCCCGCCGTTTCCCCAACGGCGTCCAGGTCTGGAGGAACAAATGGCATTTGAAAATGATGTCAGCAGGATGCGAAGGAAACTTGTGCTCGATGGTAATCTTGTTACGGGTGGTCCAAAGAGACCACAACAGCGCCCCTACGCAACGCCAAAGAATCCTAGCGGAACCACCCCTATGGGCGCTGAGAATGGCGCGTAGCTCCCCACCGGAATGGGGGTTCCAGTTTTTCCCAAAGGCTTCACGGACCACACTCCAAGCAAAACGGGCGAGGTGGCAATTGAAGAAGATGTGGTTGGCATCCTCATGAGCCCCACAGACCGCACAGGAGCCGTCTGAAGTTCCGTTTCTCTTGGCCACATTATTGGAAGACGGGAGCCGATCACGGAACATTTGCCACATGAACACCTTGATGTTGAGGGGGATAGCGACTTTCCACAGCCCCCTAGCTATGTCAAGTGTAGGTTTAACTTGGCGTAGAGCGACTTAACCGAAAACGTCCTGGAGCTTGTGAGAGACAAAGACACTATGTCTTGCTCGTTGTTCAGCACAGTTCCGGACAGCGTGAAGCAAAGCCCATCCCAGGACGCGCGTTCTAGATCGGAGAGGGGTCGCATGAAAGAAATTGCTGGAGGGGAAGCTCTCAGCGCGTCTGCCACTAAAATGTCGGTGTTCGTAGCTAGGCAATATAGAGACTGGTGGCTTTGCCACAGCGGTTTGGACCCGCACCAGGAGTCTAACCAGAAGCGTGTCGATCTTCCGTTGTTAGTATGAAACTGAGCTCCTATCGCAAAAGCCGGTTTGACCACCTGGATCCCATTCCAGAAGGTCGAACCTTTGGTCTTGGAAGTAACGAAGTTTCCGTTGGGGAAATATTTTGCCCTAAGGATCTCCGCCCAGAGCCCCTGCTCGTTTTGCGAGAGCTTCCACAACCATTTCGTCATAAGGGCCACGTTCATGAGTTTGGAGTTTAGGATCCCTAGCCCTCCAACCTTTTTGGGTCGGCAGACCGCAGCCCACTTGATTAAGTGGTACTTCTTTTTGGTCCCGGTTCCTTCCCAAAAGAACTTGGATCTAGGAGTGTCAAGCTTGGCGTGGACACCGTCAGCAAGAAGAAACATGCCCATAGTGAACATGGGAAGCGAGGAAAGACTAGTGTTAGTCAGGATAAGCCTGGCGGCAGAGGACATGAACCTACCGGGCCAAGGGCTGACCCTGTTTGCCAGCTTGCCATAAAGGGGCTCCCAATCATGGATGGAGATGTGTTTGTGAGTGATCGGGAGGCCCAGGTACCTAATTGGGAAGCTCCCTAGCTGACAATTAAGCAAATTGGCAATGCGGACCGCCTCGGGTTCTGCCATCCCAATGGCAATTACCTTGCTCTTAAGGAAGTTAATCTTCAGGCCCGAGATCACTTCGAAAGCTAAGAGGATGAGCTTGATAGAAGCAATACTATGATCGTCAGGCTCGAAAAGCAACATCATGTCGTCCGCGTATTGGAGATGCGTGACTCCCCAAGGAATGAGGTGAGAGATCGCGCCGCGGATGTGCCCGACACCCTTTGCCTTGTCGATCATGGCCGAGAGGACGTCCGCAACAAGGTTAAAGATCAAGGGGGAGATAGGGTCTCCTTGTCTTAGGCCACGCTTGTTGC
>CBMN010047260.1:0-12073 GCA_000582825.1 Hordeum pubiflorum
GTGTAAAAATATCACTCATCAACTCTCCCAAGCTTAACTTGATCGTCCTTGAGCAACATAAAGAGAAATGCGAATCATAAGGATCTTAGTTATTTAAACCAAAATAACGAGAAGGTTTTGGTTCACTTACGATCGGTATGCCTAGATAGCCCTCTACTTCTTGACCTGAAAACTTAGTATAGATATAGCGCTGGCATGGTTATAGTGCAAGTGTTAGTGAAGCAAATATAATCAACACAAAGTTCTTGACCTACTAGATAAAACAACTTTGCAACACTTTATTTCATTTAATCTAGACAACACTTGCGTGTCGGGCATGCACGGAAGAGTTTCTTTAGATAGAGACATGAAAACATAACTTAGGGAGTACAAAGCAATAGTAAAATATGATGCTCAAGTGCTCATAAGCAAACCCATAATTGTCTCCTCCTCTAGGCTCTTAAACACTTTGATTCAATCATCGTTTGCTGGAACTTTGATTGTCACGTGAAGGAGATTATGCCAAATAAGTGATCATGCATAGGTTTTCGTTGTGGCTTTTGGGAACAATGGACCTTTAGCAAAATGTCTCTTTCGAGCTCTTTTGATCAGTCCCCTTTATTTACCACATACACACCCATTCAAGACAAAACTGAATAATATTCGTTTGTAGTGTTTCCACTACGTATGGTAACAAACTCATAGCCGAAATACGAGATATCGCTCATGGTGGATCGTTCATTGGCCAGCGGAGTCCTCAGCATAACATCAAGAAAGGTGACGAAGCCACATTTACACACGTACATGTGCAAATAGTAGTTGGGCCATAACACCAGCAAAGAGCTGAAGCACCATGTTAATAGATACAACACAATTTTTTGGCATAATCTCACCCACCTTTCAACTAAGTTCCTCTAGACAATTTAATCCACAAGTGCTATCAAGTCTATTGAAATTAACAACATGTGGTTGGGCATGTTAAACGTCACTTCCACTACAATTTGTCAACTCCCAAGTCTTGAAAGACTTTCTCTTGCACAAAGTTATTCTTGGTTAATAGCATTTCATTTAAAAAAAGTCAGACGAAAAAGTCTTACTTGTCTAAAATAAAGAAAACAAAGGTTACAAAATTATTTCAGCTACTAGAGCAAAACCTTTGTATCAACTATCAAGATTTACTCCCATATGCACATTTCACACATACTATATACAACTACTACATCCATTCTAAGTATCCATGTGCAAAATATGGGGGTCATAGGACATACCTTCACGGTTGCGAATTTACACACTTGTCTTCCTTACTCTTGCACTCCTCGTTGTCCCGCATAGATCAACTCCTCTAGAAACAAAATGCAAAGGAACTCCAAGGGGCTAAATGAGAACAAGATCAAAGCAAAGCTTATTCTATTTTTTTGGTATTTTGGGTTTTTGAAAACTGACTTGCAACTGAAAAATCGCAAAGGGAAAATAGAAATAAAAAGTGAAAGCAAATAAAAAGCAAAGGGTTGGAACAAACCAACACTAATGTTTGGAAGCTCCTCGAGCTTAAGTACAACCTCATTGCAATTTTTTCAAATACCGCCACATCTTGATGTAGAAGTGGTGATAACCTCCTCGAAGCTTAGGCTTTTGGAAGCCCAAACCGACGAAATCATTGTGGCGATTGGTCAGGAGCCCACTATTGGCTCCAGTTGGAGAAGTTCATGTTCATGTAAGCGGACGTGCCTCGAAGGGACGATGTGAGGTTGCTCATATCATGGATAGAGCCCTGCAAGTTTTTGAGGTCCGAATAGGTGGTGTAGTCTTGTTGTGGTTGGCCCTCCTCTTCATCGGTGGCGAGTTCTTCTTCATCTACTTGTTCAATTTGGCCCTTCTTGGTCAAAGGCTGCATCTCCTTCTTGTGCAACATAATGCAATTGTCCAGTCTCCATGGAGAAATGGTTAGGCATAGGAGTGGGCCGTAAATATGCCACTCCAGGAATTCTAATGCTATGACGGCCATTACAAACTACTACCATACCAGCGCTAGTAAGAACACGAATGTTAACAAGAGTGTTACCGACAATGGGGCAGAGATCATTGTAGTTGAGGCCAAGGGATTTGCCCAACATGGTGATCACTCCTCCACACATGATATCTCCTTGTGCATGGTTTGCTTGATGTGTAAGGTGTAGTAAAAGTATTGCCCCTAGATTGGGCGAATAACCATCATCTAGGTTTGCTGCTTTCCCGAGAACTAGCATGTTCTCATCATTCACCTTAGAAACTTCTCCTTGTGCCTGCAACGAGTTAGTGATAACATAGTAGCAATAACGTATAGCAGGACTTTCAATGCAACTGGCTCTTTGCCTAGAGCCATGATGACTCATATGGTAGAAGGATTGCCTTGGGTGCGGGTCAGTGAAATCATAAACAAATCTAACATCATCATCATTGTTAGTGAAGCTAAAATAATTACACCACTCCTAAAAAGTGATGTTAAAGTCTTGGTCAAGGAGACAGAAAGTGATCCACTCCTCGTATGCATTTGGCATTAAACCAACATTGTGTAAGAAAGTACTAATAAACTCAAGCGTTCATAAGTTTCACATCCCCGATAAACAAAATGATGCGACCCTGCATTTTGACAAAGCAAATTAAAATCATGAGTGATATGTAGCTTGGCGAGTGTATTCGCACAATCCCATTTAGTTGCTTTGATCCTCCTTGTGGTGAGCTTCTAGACTTCTTTCTTGCTCCACGATCGGTGAAGACAATCCCCTGGGTGAAAAGTGGTTGTGGTGGTGCAGTGGATGAACTCGAACCACCGCGTACGCAAGAAGATCTCCTTGTAAACATCTACGAAACAATTTTTCTGTCCAATACAATTAAATAATGGTGATCCTACGGTAGTCACAACATCATACTCCTCTAAAAACGTCAACAAATCCATGCCAAACTCAAATTTGTATCAAAAATATGAATATCCTAGACATGGCAATGCTAGGCATGCAGAACGTGGATTCGCGAAAAATAACTTGGGGATCGGAGGTGAAACGTAACATACATCGATTACATGAAGGATTTGAACTGAAAACGAACGAGTAGAGAGATCGGGTAAAGTTTTGCTAGGGTCTGGAGAGGTTTGGAGGAAGAAGAAGNNNNAAAGAGAGAGATGGGGGCGATTTACCCCCTTCCTCGGGCTTATTTGAGCCGTTGGCATGCAAAACGATCTCTTATACGGGCGTGAGCGCCCGCATGGGACACCGTCTTCAAACCGGTTTAGATTACGTGTGCATGCGCGTAGATGAAATGACCACTGAAATGGAGGGCAGTGTCCATTTTGAACGCCGTCATTCGCCTATTTCTTTTTCTTCTCCTGGTTGAAGATGTCAAACGCTCACTCGGATGGGAGCATGTGCCCGTTTGGAACGCTGTCGAATACTTTGACTTCTCTTCATTTTCTGCAAAGAAGTGAAACGACCGCACAAACGAGCACTCGTGCGAGCACGGTACACCACCTTCTTCTCTGGTGTCTCTGGCTGTTTTGTTCTGGAGCCTCCTGCAGGTCATACGATCACCCATACGTCTGTTGCGGTCGTTTGATAGGCCATATTTTGGCCTGTTTCTCCCGAAACTTCTATTTTTCTCCGTTTTCCTGTAGGGTTAGTTCCAAACCAATACAAAAGAACATATAATTCATCTTGCACAAGGCGAAGCCTTCATTAGAACAACCCTTCCATACTTACTTCTTCATATGGAACTTCAATCACTCTTTTATTAAAAACAAAAACAAAACTTACTTGTCTACTTTATTCACATGGGTTGCCTTCCATGAAGTGCTCGTTTTCAGTCAAATAGCTCGACCATAGTGTTGATCAAGGTGGTGCTAGAACATCGAGACCATAGCTTCTGGCATTCATAATGATGCCACCTCCTGTGTAGGTCTTCATTTTCTTTTTTCTTGGGAAATGTCTTACAAAGGGATCTTTAGCAAGTAAATCAAATCGAACATTCCCCTGAAAAACATTTATCACAACTTTAATAGTCCTTAGGAAAGGTCTACAGAGAATTATAGGAGCAATTGGATCTAGAGGCATATCTACTATAACAAGATCAACCATGATAGGGAAATCATTAATTTGAACTATAACCCCATGCTTAATGCCTACTGCCTGAGTAAAAGTAGAGTTAGCCATATTCAATATAATCTCAGTATTATCATAAGGACCAAGGTAGAGACTATCTGATAGCCTCCAAGTGCACATGGTTTAGTTGTGGCCTTTTCAAAGTAAGAGTATCGATCCCACAGGGAGCACAGTAATCAGGCTTTTGCCCCTTGAAGAGAATTATGTAACTTTGTGCCAGTAGGTAAACCTAGACTTAAACTAGAGTGAGGGCGGATTGAAATAAGATTGGAGAAAAATGGTGACTTGTAATTGAATAACATGAAATTAAATAAAATACAATAATGGTAAATGACGGTGAAACAACCAAATTAAAAAGGTGTTATCAGGGAGTCTGGAATCCCCATTGGTATGTTTCTAGTACTACTATGCATAAGCATAGCATGGAGCGGATACTTGAGCCACTGTTGACGATTATGTTGGGCGGAGCCAGGTATAGAACACGTTCTACTTGTGGTACACTTCGTGCCATGCATGCCACCATCATAGCCTCCCCCTGTGGGTTACAACTCATGATAATTAAGGGTTTCCTCGTGGACGCGGCCTCGCTAAGGGTTCTCCGTAATCCCCGGTAACTTGTAAAGGTTAGGAGTAGTAGGCTTTTACTGTCACCTCGAATTACCTCCACATCCTAAACCAATGCAAAGACAGTGATATACTTCGTGGCCAACACAGGCACAAATGCGGAGTGGGGCCCCTTCACAACATTCACGAAGTTATTAAACTAAGCATTCAACAGAGGATCTCATATCGATAATAAATGTTTGAGATCCTACACATACCAAGGTTCATTCATATCCCCGAGAACTAGCAATATACTCACACATGGGAACAACAATCATCATGGTAATGGTAATGGAATACATGGATGAATGATTCAACCGGTACACCGATGGATCCACTAGGGTTCTCTTGATGTTCCAGATGATAAGGATGCAGATGGTGGTGATGATGGTGGTCGTGGTGATATGTAGATGTTGATGATGATGTTGTTCCCCTCGCGATGAGTGGAATCCCCTTCTTCTCTCGGTTGATCCTCCCTCCGGATGGGCTCCAAAGGCTAGGGTTCTGCCTTTTGGATGAGTTTCTGGAGTCTCTATTCATTTGATTCACGATCCACGTCGACGGAGTGAAAATAGTTGATCTCCAAGAGGCGGCCGTGTGCCAAACGACCACTAATGCGAGAGTGGGCGATCGTATGGAACGCTGTCGTTCGCTCTAGAAGCGCGACGACGGTTGTGTGGTTTGCCTTCTTTCTTGATTTTTTATGGAAAGTGTTTATCACCTTTAATACGTGATTCCACTACCATTTTGGGGGATTTTCTCCATTAAATAAATATTGCTCCAAAAGACGTTACATGAGGGATTGTCAACAAAAAGAAGTGCGCAAACATGGTAAAATTCCACAAACCCCACCTGGTAGGCACAAAATATATAGGAAAAACGTCACATAAATTGGACTCATCAACTCCCCCAATCTTAAATCTTGCTCTTTATTGAGCAAGTATCGTGGTTTGTAAAGAACAAGGTCACCCTTATCTTTATAAGACACAGATACCAAAAGGTATGAGTCCATTACTTTCCCAGATGAGCGTTCGTTGATGAGTATACGTTGCAAACAATAATCCATACTTACTATGATAATGATCATGCATGCATCCACATCTTTTCATTCAATTTTACTGAGGACAAGTAATAACTTCGTATCCCGGTTCATTGTTGTTTCAACCGGGCAAGCAGTTTTATTTTTTCCTTATTTTTCTTGTAAAAAGTTTTTATTATAAAAGGGTTTAGTCTCGCTCATTGAATCAAATTGAAGGCTCAATGAAACTTTAAGTGTAATCCAGCCTTATTTCTTAGAGAGACTTCATTTCCCAAGGTATTTTTAGCAAAGGATTAATTTGTTTGCTTGCCCTGAGGTAAGTTGAACCCTTCAATGAGCTATCATATATGGTTGTTTTATATCCCATAAAAAATCTACACAACTAGATGTGGGGGCTTATAATCATTATGTAAGTAAACATGCACTACTATCTATATCACAACAACCATCAAGCACGTTCTTCAGAAGAAAGCAATGATCTCACATATCAAGACATCCCTAAACTCATTGGAAGGGATCATCCCTTATTCAAGAGGAGAAATTGATAGTTCAGCCTTATTGAAAATAAAGCTTATTCTCTAATCTTACAGAAGAGTAAATGCAGAAAGGGGTAAAGATACAAAGCGCACATGAATATTCCCCAAGCTTACAATCAAGCCGGGGAGATCCAGGCACTAAGCGTTTCATTCTCACTCCTGGAATCCCTGGAAGGCAACGCAAATGCTCTTAAGCTTGTTCTTCAGTTCCTCGATCACGGCTTCCTGATCATTTACAACCTGGGTCAAAAACTCAAGTTGTGCAGTGTTGTTGCTAAGAGTGTCAATCATAAGCCCGATCTTTTGGAAAAGACCATCTACTCTTGCTTCTAAATCCCTGCTCATCAAGCAGTAAGAATCAATACCATCTCCGATCACATTAACACAAGCCTTGGAAGCTTTGTCAAACTCCCAGATCTTTTCCTTCATCTCCTCTAGGGTTCGTGGCTCCTTTCCCCACTCAGTTTAAGGAGGCCCCAGAGGAAATAACGGAATAGATCCGCAGATATTGAATTGATAGGGATTAGGAGGGTACCCATCTGGAATAGTGTCATGATCCCCCTCTTTTGCTTCTTCTCCTCCCCGATCTCCACGACCTCGACCTTCTCCTCTGTGTCCTTATTATCCTCATGAGGTTCTTCCTCGATGCTAAGATTGCCCAAATCTTCCCATCTTGAGGGCAAAACATCATCCAAGTTGGGGATGGGGATGATGCAAGCACAGGTGGATGAGGTCTTGTTGCTCATGGCGGCGATCGTGCTTTTTACGTGCAACTAAAAGCTTTTTGGAGGATATGGGAAGCAAAGAAAATGAGAGATTAGATGGTTTTAGGTTTATGGACGTCCCTTCCTCCTTTTTATAAAGGCTAATCCTCTAGGTAATCATGAGACATGAGATAAAAAGTTAGTTAGAAAGAAATCAAAACGAAATCGGGAAAGAATTACGCCAGACGGATCAACGATGGCCTACCATGCGAGCGCCCGTGCTCGTATGGCCGGTCATTTGACGTGCCACTAGATTCTTCATCCTATTTGTTTACATACCTGTCACAGAGAAGGTACCAAATGACCACTCATACGGGCGCGTTCGGTCGTCGGGAACACCATCTTTGACTCTGTTGTCACGACGCTCGTTGAGGGCATTCCAAACGACCGCTCAAACGAGTGTCTGCGTCCATTTGGAACACTGTCTTTGTCTCTGTCTTCCACGACTCCTTCGTCTCTTTCTTCTACGACCGCCCAAATGGGCGCTTGCGGTCGTTTCGAACTCCGTCTTTGGTTCTGTTGGCTGTTGTGCCGGTTTCGTCCTTCAAATTTTTTTGCTCCTGAAAGATTAGTGCCAAAGCTTCCAACTATAGACAAAAATTCCAACTTCTGAGACGTGAAATTTAATAGGTCTAACAAAATAAATAATTTCTACTTACTTATTCACATCCACCTTACCGGAGTGTCGTTCTATACTTGATGTTCCTTATGAAGGGCTTCGGCTTGCTCGATCGTGAGGAAACTTACCTCTTCTATATCCCGCTCCTCCTTTTGTTCATCCGCAAGATATGTCTTTAGGCATTGTCCATTCACGGTCCAGGGACCATGCTCCCCTCCTTTGAGACGAACAACTCCAAAATTGTACACCTCTTCTATCTCATAAGGCCCTTCCCAGCGAGACCTGAGCTTCCCTAGAAACAACTTGAGACGAGAGTTAAATAGGAGGACCTTGTCCCCTGCAGTGAAAGTTCGTTTCAGTATCTTACGATCATGCCACATTTTAACCTTTTCTTTGAACAACCTGGCACTCTCGTAGCACTATTGTGAAGCTCCCCTAGAGCATGCATATCCAATAATCTCTTTTCTCCAGCTTCTTTAAGGTTAAGGTTGATATTTTTTATTGCCCCAAAAGCTTTATGCTCTAGTTCTAAAGGTAGATGACAAGCCTTAACGTACACTATTTTGTATGGTGACATCCCCATGGGATTCTTGTAGGTGGTGCCATCAGCCCAGAGGGTTTCATTCAGCTTTGCTGCCCAATCTTTCTTGGACGTCTGCACCGTCTTCTGCTATATTGTCTTTATTTTCCCTATTAGAGAGTTCCATCTGCCCACTAGTTTGTGGATGATATGGTGAAGCCACTCGATGAGTCACTCCGTACTTACGAAGTACTCTTCTGAATATTCCCTGTATAAAATGAGATCCACCATCAGTGATAAGAATTTTAGGAACTCCAAACCTGGGTAGTATGATGTCCTTTATCATCTTCAACAAAGTAGCCGCATCTTCATGCTTAGTTGGAAGGGCTTCAATCCATTTTGTAACATAATCTACAACGACAAGAATATGAGTGTACCCATCTGAGATAGAGAAAGGGCCTAACTAGTCCAATCTCCAAACATCAAAAGGTTCACAAATTAGGCTAAAGTTCATAGGCATTTCTTGTCTCCTTCCAATGTTACCTGTGTGTTGACACACGTCACAATTTTAAACAAACCCGTGAGCATCTCTGAAGAGTGTAGGCCAGAAAAATCCTGATTGAAGCACCTTGGCGGTGGTCCTATCTCCAACATGATGTCTTGCATAAGGGCTACCATGGCACCCTTCAAGTATAGCATTCATCCCATGTTCTGGGACATAATGCCTTATCATGTCATCTGGTCCATGCCGATAGAGAAATGGGTCATCCCAAAAAATAATACTTCAGATCATCAAGAATTTTTTCCTTGATGATAATTCATATCACGAGGCATGTACTTTCCTACAAGAAAGTTAGCATAATCTACAAACCAAGGTTCTATCTTTTTAATCATAGCCAAACTCTCACCTAGAATAGATTCATTTATAGGTACTGGATCATAAGGTATTCTTTCCATGCATGACAGGTGATCTGCTACTGGGTTGTCCTCCCCTTTGCGGTCTACTATCTGCAAATCAAATTCCCGAAGTAGTAATATCCACCTAAACAACCAAGGTTTAGCGTCCTTCTTTGCAAGGAGGTAACNTAAAGCACGGTGATCGGTGTGGACTATCACTTTTGAATTAATAATATAAAGACAAAAGAATTCATAAGAAAAAACAATAGCTAACAATTCTTTTTCAGTAGTTGCCAAGTGTGCTTCGTCTTCATCCAAACTCCTGCTAGCATAAAAAATCACGTTAATTTTCTTATCAACATGCTATCCTAGAATAGCACCAACAACATAATTGCTAGCGTCATACATGATCTCGAAAGGGTCAACCCATTTTGGAGGTTGGATAATGGGGGCTGTGATCGAGGCATCCCTTAATATCTCATAAGCCCGCACACAGATCTTATCAAAAGAATAAGGCACATCTTTGTGCAACAGGTCAATCAGAGGTTTAGATATTTTGGAAAAATCTTTGATAAATATTTTATATAAACTAGCATGTCCCATAAAAGTTTGCATACCTTTTGCATCTTGAGGATAAGGTAAATTTTCTATTACCTGAATCCTATCTTGGTCTATCTTAATACTCTTTCCTGAGATTCTATGTGCCAACACCACCCCTTCAATGACCATGAAGTGACTTTTCTCCCAATTCAGCACAAAACTTGTTTGCTCACATCTCTACAAAAAAATTTAAGATTATAGAGACAATTATCAAAGGATGTGCCTTGGACCGAAAAACTGTTCCTGGACACTTCAACAATTTTTCAATATAATTAGGAAAAAAATTAGATATGCACTTTTGAAATGAGGGTGGTCCATTACATAGACCGAATGGCATCCTACGATAGGCATATGTATCGTATGGGCAAGTAAAGGTGATCTTCTCTTGATCTTCAGGTCAGATTGGTATTTGAGAGAAGCCAGAATATCCATCAAGTTAGCAAAAATAAGAGTTGTTGGACAATCTATCCAATATCTCATTTATGAATGGCAGTGGGTAGTGGTCCTTCTTCATATACTTGTTTAATTTCCTGAAGTCGACACACATTCCATATCAAATAACAGCCCTAGTAGGGACTAGGCCATTATTTTCATTAGTTACTAAGGAAACTCCCCCTTTCTTCGGAATGCAACAGACCAGACTTACCCATTTTCTATCAGATATGGGGTAAATTACCCCTACATTAATGAGACATATTATTTATTTTCTTACCACATTTTTTGGACGCCGGATGAAGTCTCCGTTGGTTCTCAATCACGGGTTTAGCCCCTTCTTCAATAGGTATTCCATGAGAATATATGGATGGATATATCCCTTTTACATCCCGAATCGAGTACCCCAAAGCCTTTTGATGCTTACTCAGTACTGCTAAGAGTTTCTCTTTACCTTTACCTGAAAGGTCAGCATTAACAATAATAGGGAATCTTTCTATATTATCCATAAAATCATACCTCAACCCTTGGGTAATGGTTTTAAAGTTGGAGGAGGTAAATCATCATCTCCCTTTCTTTCTAATGCTTTATAAACTTTATTAAGACGCGGACATATTATTGGTATAGTATCCATTATCATATTGATTTCCTCTTTCTCTTCATCTTCATGTAATGCTCCTAGATTCACCAATACCCGTTCAACTTCATCTTCTGGTGTNNNNAGATGGATTTCAGCTAGTTGATTTAGTTCCTACTCCTCATTATTACGAACTTCCTCTTCATATGACTTACTTAATACTAAGGAAGATGGAAACTTTATCATTTCGTCTCCCCAGTTCATGGAGATGGATTTCTTCTGTATGTAGGCTCCTACAACATTCAAAAAGGAGGTTCCAAAAGCAATAGTATAATATTTATCCTTAGAGATCATTAGTACATTGATACCAATGGGATAAATGAGGGAGCCTATTATTATGTTCACATCTTTAAGGATGCCACATGGTTTCCTATCAGTTTTATCTGCAAGCTTGATAATAACGTCAGTAGGCTCAAGGGTGCAGCGAGAAATCTCATCATAAATTTTAGCATAAAGACTATAAGGAATAACATTAGCCGGTGAACTGGGGTCAGACAACCCAAAATAAGCCTTGCTTCCAAAGGAACATGCTAAAATTTTCTTACTTGCATTTTTACCTTCGGTACACCCTTTAAGATAGGAAGTGGTATCTCTATCCAAATGAACCTCTTTATTCACCACTCGTATAGGTGTAGCAAGCTCTTTAATTATGTTGACATAGGATGGAGTCCCACATTGTTCCATCTTGACATTCTTCTTCCCCTTCTCTAAAGGTGTTCCTTCTAGATTTTTTCCATTGGGCTTACAATAGGCTTATTTTCGCTTTTCAGGAGGAGTAGTCTTTTTCTTTATGGCTTCCAACATACGAATAGCCTTAGACTCCCTGCTAAATTTTAAGTACTTCTTCTCTCGCAAGTTTAAGAACTTAGAAAAATCTTTCAAACCATGCAACATTGGGTCAGTTCCAATATTTAGCTCACGACGTAAATCTTTTACTTTAGAAGTTCTAAGGAAAGATTTAATACTATCATAAATAGGATCAACCCTACTCTTTTCCTTCTAACAAAGGTACCAATTCTCAGCATTGTACCTCATCCTGTCAAGTAAACTCCAAGCATGTGATATCTCAGTTCCCAAAAATGGAACCTTTAGACGCAAGATCTAAAGCTTGTTTACTTTGTGAATTACGCCCACCATAAAAGAAGTTGACTATTAAAAAGTCAGGGTAATGATGTTTAGGGCATGTAAGAAGTATTTCACGATACCTTATATATGCACCTACTAGATTCTCACCTTCCAGCTGCCCAAAGCTTCTTATCTTCCTCTTGATTGTATACAGCTTTCCTTGAGGAAAATAATAATAAGAAAATGCAGCCA
>CBMN010047286.1:0-11335 GCA_000582825.1 Hordeum pubiflorum
TCAAGATCTAATCCTTGCAAGTAACGAGTTTAAGGGGCTTGACAACCTTCCTATCCGCGTTGGGTGCAAGTGTTTGGTTTTGTGTGTGTAAGTGATGTTGAAATGGTTTGCTTGGTTCTCCTATTGATTCGATATCCCTTATTCTCACTGAGGGAAATACTTATCTCTACTATGCTGCATCTCCTCTCCTCTTCGGGGGAAATCCCAACGCGGCTCACAAGTAGCAGTGCCACAACGGAAGCAACGCAACGATGATGAATGCTATTGTGGTGTGCCTCACCACAACATCTGCCATGTTGCAGTTGCTAGTGTTGCAGGACTGACAGTGATGTTGCACGCCAGCGATGTTGTGGAGGACAACAGGGTCGCACTCCAAAGGGGGGGGGAGGGACTAGCCAGAGGTGTTTCAACAACAAAAATCATGGAGGGTTGCGATATGGTACAACATGGATTATGTTGAAAAAAGTACGAGAAAAAAATAGGGACGATCGCACGAGGGACATAACGTGCATCGGAGTGAACGACAAAATCATTAGTACTAAAACTTAAAAACTTAACGTGCCCTCGTGCGAAAACCAATGACTTTACATATCACGAAAAAATCAGGTGACCAGGCACAACTAGACACGTGTGTGCCCCCGCACCCAGAGCGTATCCAGGCTCCGAGCTGCCCGGGCCATGCCCTAGGGCGTGGAAGAAAAATACTTTGTATATTGTAGCTACAGTTGCAGTAATTATTGTACCAACAAAGCTGGCTCTTGGCGTAGCCATATCCTGGCTACGACACTGCCTGAACTTGTGTGCCCTTACAAGTTTCCGCCTACAAAATCAGAAGATAATCTACATATCACTCTGAATCCGTACAATAATGAAGAATTGAAGTAAGAGAACGAAAAAAAATGAATTGCCAACTGAGGCATGCCTGGACATGCCGATCTCCAGGATCGCAATTGTAGTCGGCGCATCATTTCTCTACACATAATGTCGATTAGCTCTCCGAGTTAAATATTTTCTTCAATTTTTACCCCATGTTTGGCAATTTTGACAAACAATATTTAACTAATTATCCCATTTAGTGAAAGTTGTGTCTCATTTTATGGCTTTTTAATTATTAAACGTGCCACTCTAGCAAATTCTAGCCATCAGGAGTACAACTGAAGTGTCGTTGGCTTTTGCTCCGCATCCGTCCGCCCAATTTGGCCCTATGCATCAGTTGGCTAAGTCGCACCACTCTTGCCTACTTTGTGAATGGCAAGGGTTAGGTTTTCATTGGCGGTGGCGAAGTCCTAGCTTTTAAGGAGCAGCAATGACGACGACACGTGATGAAGCTGGACTAACACGATGGTTCCTTCGCGGGGGAGGAACGGTAAAGCATTGAGAAATGGTCAGATGAAGTCGCCAACGAAGCCAAAGCCGAGGGTGCGGCGTTGTCAATGCTCTCCTGCTGCACCAGGAAGGTGAATCCTCGCTGGGCATATTCAAGGGATGATTTAGGCTTGTTTGTCATATCAACGATGTTCTACTCTTTACACGACAAAGAAGTGTGTGGGAGATGGATGAGACACGATGGAGTCCGACTTGAGCATGTGGTTTGGGAAAAGTCAATTGATGCGGGACTCGGCGGCTTGCGCATGGAGGAAAACCGTGGATGTGACAGGCCACATGTACCGTAACAGCTGGGGCCACTTGACAAAATATGTGGAAAATTAGATAACTTTTCCAGTGAGGATAAAACTCTTAAACGGGCCATTTTTCTAATGAAATGCAAAACATGGGACAAAAGGTAGAACTTACTCAAAAAATCAATCTTGAAAAGATTCTTTTTTTTTCTTTTTTTTCGTGAATACGCAAAGGATGCGTATCTTTTCATTGATAGGAAGGAAGTGTCAGTATGAGATTACATACACTCACATGGCCATGTGCGCTAGAGGCATGGATGTGAGTGTTGGAGTAAACAGATCAAAGGGGTTGCTCATCCCCAACAACACAAAAGCCTAGCTCTCGGGAATAATGATGTTCTTTATCCCTATGGCGCCTGCCTTGGCCCAAAGTCGCGCCTCATCCTTGATGGCGGTGAGTAGTTGGGAGACTAAAGGCCGATCGCGGTCGAACACGCATCCATTGCGATGCTTCCAGATCCACCATGCAGTGAGGATGATGATGGATGTGAGTCCCTTGCGAGCAGAAGCTGGCGCTTGGTCGAGCGATGCTTGCCACCATGCTTGGAAGGGCGTGTCTCCATCGGGGAGGCTGGCCGGTGCTCTCACCCAACTAAGGACCTCGTGCCAGATTTGCCTGGAGAATGAGCAGCCCGCGAGAAGATGTTGCATCATCTCTGGCTCCTGGTAGCACAGGACACAAACGTCGTTGTCAATGAGGCCGTGCCGTGCTCGACGGTCGACAGTCCAGCAGCGCTCTTGCGTCGCGAGCCACATGAAGAATTTGATGCATAGAGGTGCCCAGGGCTTCCAGGTGAGTCTCCAATGGGGGTCTTCGCATGATCCGAGGAATAGGGCTTCATAGCATGAGCTGGCCGAATAAGATGCTGTGGTCGTCCATCTCCAGCTGAGGCTGTCCATCGAATTCGACAGCTGGATGTGTCGTACGCGCCGCCATAGATCGACGTACTGTATCAAGGCCGTAGGACCTAGGGCGCCCTGAATATCTTGGACCCAGGAGCGGAGGTGAAGAGCTTCACGCACCGTGCGGCATTTTTGGCGCCGTCGAGGGACGAGGGAGTACACGAGAGGCGCGATCTCAGCCGTGGATCTACCGTCGATCCAATGGTCGCTCCAGAATTTGCAGCTATCCCCATTGCCAATGTGCCAAACAGTGGACGCCCTGAAGATGGCCGCGACGTCCGGGTCGTGCGGGATATGCAGGTGGTGCCATGGCCTCGAGGGATCCGTGCGCTGAAGCCACATCCATCGCGCCCGCAGCGCGATGCCGGAGCGGTGCAGGTCTCGGACACCCAACCCGCCAAGGGATATTGGCCTGCAAACTCTTTGCCAATTGACTAGGCAAAATAAAAGATTCTTCCGCAAAATAAAAGACTTCCAGCTTTATGTGAGAGCAAACATCAAACCTATATCTGATTTTTTTTAAAAAAAATTGTAATGAAATTTAGGAACTAAACTGAAAGGGTCGAATTCAATTCCCAAACCAGGCACAAGAGAGAATCACACTAGTGCCACTAGTAGAAAAAAAAAAGGAAGATCCATCGAGGATGATCCCACCACCAATTTCAGCCAATGGATTCGTCCGATCCTCATGCTGCTCGCGTACCGTCGTAGTCGAGAGCAGTGCGGCCATGCATGCTTCTACCTGTTGCTCGGTAGGGCGTGCGGCCGATCAGTCCTCTCGCTTCGATCGACGAACCATCGACCGGTCACGCTTCCTTCCTCTTGCTGCTCGGTGCGGCGTGCGACTGATCAGTGATCAGGCGACCTACGCATCCGGGTGGAAGAATCCTCAACTTGCTCCTTATCACTAGCTAGCGCTTGCTCACTGCCTCTCATAGCTCACTGCGCGCTTGACAAAGCATGTCGGGGGGCTTTCGAAGTAGGTCGTCCTAGCGTTTTCGTTTTCGATCAAACACCATGAACCTTGATGATCATGTTCAGTCCCGGCGGCTGACTGTTTGGCGCACTCATCCATAGTGCTAGCGATGGATTGATGAATAGAACACGGGTGCGTCATGGGATTCTTATTTATTTATTTATTTGCAGAGGAATACAAAAAGGCAAATTTGGTAATAGAAAGAACGAAGAAAACCTTCCAAATTCTCTTCTGCATCCGATGATACACGCACAGGGCCAACGGAAAGAGAAATGGAAAGGTGTCAGCACTATATATTTTTTCCGGGAAGTTGTTAGCATTATTTTAGTAGGTGTTTATTCCAGGCTAAATGATCCCGCAATTAACTGATGGAGGATACGCCGATCGAAACATGTATGCTTGGCTTATCTCCAATATATCGAAAGAAAGACTAGAGTAATAGTAAACGTGTTCAAATTCAATTGACTGAAAACGGTCAGATACGATATATCCCAGCACGTGTTCATTCACAAGTTCGCCGAATACACCTGGATATACACCGTATCTCTCCAGATTGTCCCTATAAATGACCTCATTAATTAAAATTGGTATAACATCTGGAAGGTAATCATGCCACTACCTCCGTCCAGGTGGTGCATATAAGGAGTAGATAGATGAAAATAAAATTAATAGGAAACAAATACGAGAAAACAGAAATAGAAAAACGTGCGGCACGAGAAGAAGACAATATTGCGTCGCGGAGGAGGAGGAGGAGCGGCATGGTGAGATGGACGTCTCTGCGTGCCCTCGAGTCCCCGTCAACCGCCCCTGTGGGCTGGGGGCTGCCGCCGTTTTACCGTTCTGCCCCTCCGGCACCAGCGGCGCAGCCAGCCACCCGCTCTCTCCCCCGTCCGCACTTTTAAATACGCCACCATGCCCCTCCTCCCCCGTCAGCCAGGCAGTCACACACACACACACACACACACAAACGGCGCTCCCCTGAGTCCGAGTCTTCCCTAACGGCCTCCACTTTCCATCCAGCAGTTCAGACCTTGAGAGTTCACACACAACACGCACGCACACGCTGCGGCCTGATGCAGCGCGGAGAGGCGGGCGGCGCCATGGTGAGTCCATCGACCGATCGATCTCCTTGGAGCCGATGCGGCAGTTCTTGTTCCGTTGCTGTCGGTGTTGATTTGTCGTGTCTTGTGTATGTGTGTGTGCAGGAGGACGGAGCGCGGGAGGTGGAGCGGTGGGAGGGGTACGTGGACTGGCGGAGCCGGCCGGCGGTGAAGGGCCGGCATGGCGGCATGGCCGCCGCCTCCTTCGTGCTCGGTAAGTAAATTCGATTCACTCCCTTGACCATGCAGTGATGCATGCTCCTCGGTCCCTCCCTCCCTTCTAGCCTCTTCCAGAACCCTCTCGGCCGGGGCCGAGCCGGGAGGCAGACAGACAGAGGACGACGCAGGGGACCGACCGGAGCGGGAAAGGAGACGGAGCACAAGCGGGAATAGGATACCCGGGACACTCCACATCCGCACCATGGGCTCATGGTCCATCCTCCCCTCTCCTCCCAGCCGGCCATCTCTTTCCCGACCCTGAAAGCCACCGCACGCACCCTCCCTTTCGCCCCCTTCCTTTCTCGATCGGGCCTGCGCCCTTTCCCTCTCCGATTTGGCCGCTTTCGGACCCGTAGTGCTCCGTAGCCTTCTCCCTTTGTCGACCCACCTGATCCCTCCCTTCTCGCTGGGGCTCCATCCATCTCCATTTCCCTCACCTTCCTTTCCTCCTCCAGTCCTCCTCCCCTGGTTTCTTGCTTTCGCAAGCCGCGCGTTTCCATCCGTTTCCCGGGTTCGTGCAACTTGGGAGGAATTGGGCACCTTTACCTGCCGCCAAGTTGCATGCCAACTTGCGCGGAGCAACAGTCCATGGCGCTTTTGCACGAGCCTTGGCAACCAAGCTGCCTCTCCAATGCGCCCGATGGCCCCTGTTCGGTCACTGTGCCGGGACGGCGATCTCTCCCTCCCTCTCCCGCCCGCCGTTCTAGAAGCCTCGCGCGTACGATGCGACGTGGTTCCGAGGGAGAAAGGAGCGAGCGGGGCCCTCTCCCGCTTCTCGCGTGTGTGGTCTGGAGGAGAAGCCCGCTTGTGAGCTCTCTGTTTCTCGCTTTGGTGGTTGAGGACGGGAGAGACGAGCGAGGGCGAAGAGAGCATGATGATGGCGTCAAAAAGACTTTCCTTTTTTTTTCTGCTTGGCTTTTAACCCGTCGGGCTGTCCGAAAACGGGCGCATTAAAAACGGCACGAATCGCAAGGAGGTAACGGCGGGCAGATTGGCCGGAACGCGTCGGGAAAGCCACCCATGTTATGGGGGCGTTATGTCAGTTATTACCGCACATGCTGCGGCTGCGGCTGCTTACATATGCTAATTTTGCAAAGGAAAAAAACACTCACTGCCCCCGTACTCATTTCTTCTTTCGAGCTCCCTCGGCCCACTGGTTGTAACCAAGCGGTTAATCTGAACATGATCGAAAATTTGTTTCATGCAGTATATGCGTGCATCAGATGTTATGATCGTTAATAACCCTATTGTTGTTGTCTGCATGCAGTTGCGGAGGTGCTTGAGAACCTGGCGTTCCTGGCCAACGCGAGCAACCTGGTGACCTACCTGATGAAGTCCATGCACTACTCGCCGGCGCAGTCGGCGACGACGGTGACCAACTTCATGGGGACGGCCTTCCTGCTCGGCCTCCTCGGCGGCTTCCTCTCCGACGCCGTCTGCACCACCTACGCCGTCTACCTCATCAGCGCCTTCGTCGAGTTCGTGGTACGCACTCCCGGCAAAACATCATAATTTCTACTCTACTCCCTCCGTTCCTAAATATAAGTCTTTTAAGAGATATCATTAAAAAAACTACATACAAAACAAAATGAGTGAATTTACACTCTAAAATATGTTTATATACATCCGTATGTAGTCCCTAATGAAACCTTTAAAAAGACTTATATTTAGGAACGGAGAGAGTACGTGCCATCTCTCACTCACTACTACGCTTACTTCAGTAGTAATAGTAGTTGCCGATTTTGCTGATGACTTTGCATCATGCACCGACAAGGAAATACTTGCGTAGGCTATAATGAGCGTGGTAGATCGACGTTTCTGGATATACGTAGATACAATTAGTATTGAGAAGAAAAATGACTTCCGTAGGCTATTATAGACTTATCGTGGTAGATCGACGTTTCCAGCTATACGTAGATATAGTTAATATGGTCCTTATCATATCTCCAAGCTGGCAGATACATACCGGGATATTCCGTCCAGCTGTGCCGCCACGTCGCCGGATTGACTTTTCACTTGCCCTTTTCGCGCTGGCCGGGTTCGGTACACGTCGTACGACATGCATGTTTGACCGTTTAGCCAGACCAGAATCTCTTCGTATAAGCTGCCGAAAGGATCACACTAATCAGTTAACAATGAAGCCACGATGGATGATGGATCCAAGCACTAGACACAGGCTACGTCGAAGAGGCGACACCTGTCCGGAGATAATCACACTCGCGAGATTTAATAGCCGGTCACGTCAAATAATAATCGCGATTTGGATCCTCGACATGTGGTGCATGTGTTGCATATATAGGCGCACTTCACGGAGGGATCCGTCTGGTCTGAGATTTTCGGTGTTAAAATTATGCGGAGACCCAGCCCCACACGGAGGAACTTTTACGCCACGGGTTTACGGCTGACAGTGGCTGCTAGCTTAGCTGCGCCACAGATGGAACAACCGGAGCACGTAGTTTCCCTGCGATCTGGGTTACTAGTAGTTAAGGGGAAATGAGAGGCCAATGATTAATTGTAGCCATCAACTTTATTCGCCGGCGAAGATTAGAACAGGATGCATGCATGGGCAGGATCGATCGGATAGCCTGGGTCAAAGGGAACTAGCTAGCCTGATAGGCGTATTAGCTAATCACGTCCTACGTACTGTGACAGCAGCATGCACTGGGCTATACAAATACGTCGACGTACTAGCTTGCTATAGCCGGGGGCAGGGCGTGATGGGCTTGATTTGGCTTAGCCATGCCATGCGTAGGCTAATTCTACCGCTAGCTGGTATTGATTGGCCGTGGTCTTGATCGCTTTTGGTGACGGGGGCAATAATATCCATGCTATCTACGTATGTGATCCCGCTTACATGTCACGGTTTTCAATACGTGTGTTGTATACGTGATTCCGAGGCACAGGCACTGGCATGTGGGCCGTGAGGAGACCTTTTCGCTTGTTGTTTTTCGTTGGGCGGCCGATACTGCTGCGGATTGCTACTTGGATAGTAGGATGGGAGTGTGAAAACGTGCGTCGTTTACGGGCGTGATGGTTGCGGGTGTGTACGACGTAGAGGGCACAGGGACGTGCGCGGGAGTGCGCGGTGGATCACGTGGGTGGGCGATGCAAGTGGAACATAATTGTACTTGTGAAAACGAGAACGGTCACTATGCCCGGTCGTTCACATCAGTATAACCGTTCGCAGCAGGGCATGGTCCAATTGTCTTGATGCGTATTTGGTTTGTCCAATCATGATAACGAAGTTTGCACAAGAAGCAGATAATGCGCTAGCAAAACCCTGCGTTTCTTGTTGTGGGAAGCAAAAAACTTCGTTTCAGACTTTCAGTTTCTCAAAAATATTTTTTTAATTTTAAAACCTATTCATGTTCTGTACCGTGTCCAAAAAAAATTCTTATTTCAAAGGAAGGAAAAAAAAAGAAACAGAAACGCCCACCCTGCAGCCGCAAGCAAACAAAGCCGCCCACCCTGCCTGCGGCGCCACTTTCCGATTACGTCGCCGTCGCGGGGCGCGGGCCCATCCGAACAACCCTCCGCCCGGGGCCCGCCCGGGGCGACAGGCAATCCGATTCCGTGGCGCCCCACGGCGTGCGCGCGCGATCTCGTTCCCGCGGCCGCCTGGCCAATCCGCCGGCGCCGGGGTCGGCAGGGGAACCTGGCCCTGACCTGACCGTCCCGTCAGGCACGCACGCACCACTCGCCTGACCTGATCAGATCCCGGGCAGGGTTACCATCGATCGCACAAGATCTTCTTTGCCTGCCTTGTGTGCGAGATGATGCCACGGTCGGACTAATCCTTGGCCCGATGGAATGGATGGCCACCACACCACCATATGCTAAAGCAGCTTGCCGTTCTCTGAGCCGTGGCATCTGTCTACACCTGTTGGACCCCTTTTTGTTGCTGTTGGAAACGGAATCAGCCGGTCGACAGCGAGGAGAATGGAGATGGGCGGGGTGGATTGGTCGGTAGGAGAGATGGGCGGACACGTAATCCTTAATAGCCTCACCGTCTCACGTATACGTCTCAAGCATCTGCTTATCTTGACCTCACTTAACTGATGCAAATTAGTTAGTTATAGTCCACTGGCACAAGCTAGGACTATAGCCATGAGACACCACCATAGACGGACAAGCATAATATATTTGCCAGCCTTAATTGTGTCCTTGGCGACTTGCGACTGTAAGGTGACCGGCCCCGGTGGTTCGCGGAAGCATGCCGGTGTTCCTGGACGGATTTCAGGAGAACCCTGTTGACTCTTGAGCAGTGCACCCCCAACGGCCCGGCGGGCAGGGCAACGACAAGATCGCCGCGGCCAGGTGCAAGCATGCCGCGCGCGCCAACCACGTTGTTGGCCGGCGTATCGCGCGTCGTTGGGTGCGGGCGTGGGGCAAGGGGAGGCAGACTGACGCGCACGTATGACTCGCGTATCATCAGACACGAACGCTGGCCTGTCACGTATATGGCGGCGGGTCCGGTGGTCCGGAGCTGGCCGAAAGACTCGGTGCGGGGGGACCCCGGCCTCGTCGGCCGGTGATGGCCGGGGGTACCTGGAGGGTGGTGGTGGTTTGGCCGGAGAAATGTGGAGAGCGACCGTGCGTGCGTCGACCCTCGTCTCCGGAACTCTGGAGTTTGTGCCTGTTGGCATACGATGATGATTCATGCGTGCCCCCATGGCCCCATGAAAGGAACAACCCAGAGGGGATCATGTGGCTACCATCAAGTTACCCTTGAGGAACTCAAGGTAACGACGGCCACCAGCACTTGCGAGTTGCCACTTGTTCCCGCTGTGATGGGCTAATTATGGCAACAAGAACTAGTACCCCCGTAGTACCGTCTAGTTAAGCAGATGGTGCATGGCGGAAACAACAGGTAGCCGGGCACGTACGGCCTATACTAGTTGCAGCTGTGCATCACACTCTGGCCGCTTGCTTTCAGACCTCAAGATCCGCCACGATCACATGCTCACCGTTTGACCATACAAAGTCAGCCTCCCAATCCTTCGGAACCAAGCACTGCTGTCCTCCCTTTGGCCATGCGTTTGTATAGTCAACGCTGACCAAGGCAAAGCAAATTGTTCGGACAACAACTCAACGGGATGGCGCACAGCCCCATCACCGGTCAAACGCCTACCTCTAGCTGCAGTGGGTCGGCGTCCTCTCCTCCGCTTTAGGACCGAGCTCACGGACCATGGCCAGACGAGAGCCTAGAGGGCCAAAGCGACGTAGCGCACGGGCAGCCGGCCGGCCTGGCACAAGTAGCACGGCGCCCACTTGCCTGCTCTCTCGAACTTTATCGCTTTCGATTACTCGATGGAGGTTTTTGCCAAATCTTTCGACATGATAACCTCATCTGTTAATTGCAACTGGTTCTGCATCTAATCATTTCGCGCCAATGCAATTATGCAAGCTTTTTTTAAGAAGAATGCAATTATGCAAGTAGTGAGTGGCAGAGGACGAAACTTTTTTAAGTTGGGGCGAACTCTTAAGCACAAAAATTCATCCAAAACCAACATAAAATTCAAGAAATTTACTTATGCCTTTTGACTTTGCTAGCCCTTTCCCCATCTTGTTCGTGTCCATCTTCTCGTTTTGACCGTCGCCCTCAGATTGTCACGCGAGCTCATGCTGCCCGCCAGGAACGGCGAGCGCTCGTAGCCGCGGGAAAGCGCCCCCGTCCCCATGCGCGTTTGGCGCTCTTGCTGGCCGCTGCCGCGCCGTCCCCAGAGCTCTCTTGCAAACTGCAGTCCTACTGGCCACCGCCCCCATCCCTACACGAAGAACCGCTAAGCTCCTGCTGGCCGCCGCCCCCACGCGTCACCGCTAGGGTTCGCGCCGTCGTTGTGCGTTGTGGTGGTGTCCTTTCTCTGTTCTAGCGAGGGTTCGGTCCTCTGGAGCGTTTCGCGTGCGTGGCCTCGCTGTGTCTGGGTGGACCGACAGGCGAGAGGGGAAGGATCGAGCGAAGCCAGCCCGTGACGCGGTGATGGCCCAACCAGGATGCGGCCCAATAAATCGTTTCACGTCAATTTTATCGATCGACTCAATCTTTAGCGATCGATTGATACGTATACGTATACCTAGTAAAAATATATCCAGAAATCGCCATACCGCGTCCTCTGCCTGTGAAGTACCGTATGTAGTTTTTTTTTTCAAATGCTAAGTGCCACACGTGCGACACAAAACACTCTGACCCTAACATTTTTTTTCTAACTGAAGTTGCCATCCGAAAATAAAAAGCAAGAAAAAAAAAACTAAAACTTGATATCTGATTTTTTTTGTCATATTTGACAACTAAAGTTGCCATCCTTACCTCACCAAATTTGTCATACAAAATGTTCGAAGTTGCCATTTGTTCGTGCTACAGAAAATGCAAGCCTTCCGATGTAGCCATCGTCTTCTTTCTTCGAATCGTCAAGCCAACGCCGACCTAACCGCCTGCTTCCGCTGCCTGTGGCCGGCGG
>CBMN010047362.1:0-11967 GCA_000582825.1 Hordeum pubiflorum
TGCGGTCCATCGTCCGTCTCGCGCTTGATGCCGCAAGACCGAACTTGTCTAACGCCCGGCTGCAGGACCGGCCTGTCTCGCGCCCGGTGGCAGGACCGTGCTCGTCTCGTGTCCGGTGCTGCAGGACGGCTCGATGGAGGCCAGCTATGGCCAACCTATGGGGTCTCGGCACTGGGGGTCGACCAGGGGTGCGAAAGGCGGCACCTTTCCGCTCGTCTTTTCGGTTGGGATGGCTGTAGGTTTTGGGTGACGTGGTGTCAAGGTCTTGAATACCGGGGCGGCGGCCCTGGAGGTGGTGGCGCGGTGCTCATGGGCAGAGCCCGTGCCTCGGTGCTGCCTGGTTGCCATGGCCGTGTGGACGGCGTGATAGCCAGGGTGTGGCGTTTGGTGGTGGTGAATGTTGGCCGGGGTGAATACCTGCTCTTTCTTCGGACGGACCGGCGGCGGCGAAGCTCGTTCCCTTCTTGAAGGCGTCTTCGCGGCTCTCATTGTCCGTCATGTTGCTCTGGGGGAAATTCTGATCCTCGGATCGGGCGGTGGCGGCGCTCCGGTGTCGCATCCTTTTTGAAGGCGCCGTCTTGGAGCCCACGGTTCGTCATATGGGGTTTCACTTCTTCGCGGTGGCATGTTCACGGTTGAAGCTCCTGGATGCTCTTGTAGTGCTAGGGATGGTGTTGCTGCGCTCAGCGTCTATGTATCCTGCCCTGGGTGTGTGTGCTTGTGTTATGAAGGCATGGGTTTGTACCGGATGTTGTTGATCATTGCTTTATATATAGTGGGGAGAAAGCCTTTTTCGATAAACCTGTTCTGAGAGAACTAACCTAGTAGAAGTGCTTATTATCAGGTTCATAGCAGTCTAACAGATTACTTTCCCTCTTGATGTTTGTTTGTATTATGACTCATGAGACTGAACTTAAGGATCCAACTCTGTAAAACTATCAATAAGTATCCATACTATAACAGTGGCCGGCGATGCTTTGCTGTATCAGGCGCCAATGGACTTCCACAAACCCTGACGGAAGAAAGGCATGTTCATATGGCCAAGCCTTTCAAAGATCTATCAAGATTCCCTTGGTTCTTCAGTATTTTTCGCTGCGAATGGAACGACCGCAACCATCCTGAGGCTTGCAATTTTCTGTTGAACGGAAATACCATTTTGTTCCCTCTGCTTTTGAATTATTACCGCAACGGCATGATGCTTATATCAAAGAAGGTGGATGATCTGTTATAGCAAACTAAACAAATTTGTATGATAGATTGATGAGTGAGTGCTTACTGTATCCTGGGAATGGTCAAGTTGATCTGCTAGCATCATACCGACCCAGTATCTTTTGGGCATCCTGCCCTAGCGAACCAAGATAAGTCATTTGGTTGCAAGACACGTACCAATTTTGATGTCTATGGTTTCTACATCCTAGTGTCGTAAGATGGATAAACTGTATGAACACCTGATTCGTATCTCTGGAGATTCATGGTTGGTAATGTTAAACATTGTCGAGTTTTTGTCATATGTAGTCTTTTTGTGGTGACATCTTAGGTATGGTTCCCATAGAATGCAACATTCATATTTCAAATGTTAATAGCCCATGGCCATTGCGATTGTAGATGGCATGGATCATCTCTCGAGACTAGAGGAATGGAATCGTTGCATCAAACTTGAGCGGAATACAAAAATAGCAATACAACTCCCTTCCGATCCATATTACTAGCCGCTCAAATGGATGTATCTCTAGTAATATGTATCCGAGGGAGTACCAAATTTGAGAGGAATATAAACGAATAATAATGCATCTATCACATCAAAGTGCCATCATTATGTACCAGTAGTATCAGAGAGCGTCATGACCTGAAAAGGAAAAGATCACTGTTCAAAATCCACAAGGCCTGACTATCAGAGAGCTTCATGAACGAATAACAATGCATTTATCGAATTCGTTTGATCTAGCAGTAATACCACATGGTCTTCTCTCGCGAAAAGAAAACCGGGTAAAAACAAAACTGACAAAATGAGCCCGAAAATGTATGCGACAACTAGCTACCAAAGGGCGAGACGCGTTTTGGGCCATCCCATTTAGCTACCAAAGGAAAAACACGTATGCGCCACCTAGCAAAGTACACCATAACTAGCGTAGCGAGCGCTAAATAGGAATAGGGAAGGCAACAAGGAACAACGCTGTAAGCTTATTTTAGTATTGCAATCTTGTTCACTAACTAGCACATATGCATGTGCGATGCAACGGGAGACACAATTTACGTGCCCACTTCCCATGAGCACGGCTCAACAAGGTTCGAACTGTGACCGGCCATGGCAGAGAGGCACACACATGTCTAGCAGAAATTCATATCAGTAGTACATTAAGAAGCATACATACACTTTTGATATGGTTTTTGTACGACGAATCTGATCTTAAAGAGCCTAATTTTCATAAAAGTTTATACTAAGGTATTATTTATAAGTTGAAGCAGTGTCTGGAATTTGCACCAAGCCGTGAGAAAAATCTCAATAAAATGATTATATTAAATGTGTTGTAGGCCGTATCTGCATACGCTTGAAGATTAATACAAAAATTCTCACGCTCTTTATTTTCTTCTTTATTTATTACTCCTATATGCCCATTAAAACTTATCCTTCACACTCCCTTCGATCTATATATATTGTTTGGGGCACCTAGGTGTATATGGCAACTCATATTCCTTAGTGCATGGCGTCCAATCGACAAAATAATGCCTTTCCATGTTTTTTCTGCATGTACTAATATATTAAATGGTCAATTATTGCTTTCCAAAACAAAAATAGTCTGAACATTCATATGTGGGTACGTATATGTGTACATGTATCTGACATTCCCACGTAGACCATGATACGTGTCAGTCGGTATTATACCAAACGAAAATATGTATGTGTCGGTGTTATACCCAGTGAAAATATACACATAATTGTCATATCTTTTAATAAATACGTTTTTGTGTTATACCCAATGAAAATATACATAGAAATATGCATACCTCGATGTGAATGTACACATAAATATACACATGAATATACATACCTCAATGTGAATATACAAATGAATATGCATGTGTTGGTGCTATACCCAATAAAAATATAAACCTAAATATAAATACCTTGATGCGAATTTAATTTTAATATATATGCATAAATGACACACCTTTTAATAAATGGTACATGTATTCGAGATACCACGTGTACATTTTCTTAGACCGTGATACAAGTTAGTGAGTATTATATCTAATGAAAATATGTATGTGTTGGTGTTGTACACAATGAAAAAAATGTACGTGTTAGTGTTATACCCAATAAAAATATGTACGCGCTGACGTACATGCTAAAAATGCTGCGTGATGTTTTTCTAGTATCTTGCAGCTACCATACATGGCAACAACTATGGTTAATAATTAATTATGATTTTCTATCATGAAGGGACAATTAGTGACACGTATCTATGAGGCATGCAAACAAATAGGAAAGTAATAATGCAGGTATGCATGCAACATCTAAACCAATCTTATCAGCGAAATCAAGTATGATCGAACGACATCTGGGTATATATATATATGGATCGAAGGGAGTGTAAAGGATAAGTTTCAATGGGTATATATATAGACCTTCCTAAAATTCGGCATATAGATAACTGTTATACGGTGTGTTAGCATTTTTCAAAATACATCATAGCAATTAATTAGGTTAATTATGATTATGTCCTAAACAGAAATTAAAATTGGTTCACAAGAACAAATAATAGCACGTTTGGAAACTACACATTTTTCTTATCAAATTACATATACAAACTATTTTAATTCGAGTTACGGTTGCAAAGTTATAGCACGATCATCTTTAAAAAATTCGTTGTAAATAATAAAAGCAAGGGACCTAAACAGCCTGAAAGCAGGATGAATTGGGCCTACTAGACTGCAGCTGAAACGTGGTATACTAACCAGCCCTAGGTGCGCGGGATAGCAGCTACTGTAGTTGGACCGAAGCCCAAGGACACTTAATGTTAGACTGTGGGTTACTTAAAAAAAGTCGGTGGCTTTTTCTATAAAAGTATGAAGGACAGGCAGAAACGCTCCGTACTTTATTAATAGATATAGATATAGATATATATTTGGTTGATTAATCCTCTCCTTGTTATTATGATCCCCGTTTGTTTGATTTTGGTAACCATTGGAATAAGCCGTTGCGGGTTGAGATCTTAATCTTGGCTACTTTGTTCACAATTTTCACTATGATAATGATACCATTAAATAAACTAAACTATATGATGCGGAGCTATCTTTTTATTTTTTCCATCATAATGCCCTTCAGGAGTTTGCAAGAGCAAATTGCAAGGTAACCAGAAGAACACCAACGAAGTATCTGATCATGTAGGTCATAAGCGCTCTGTCTGCGTGTGTTTTTCCGCATGTGTGTGAGTTAATGTTGGATGTGTGCGTTCTAACTGTGCATAAATCGGGTGTGTGCTTATTATGTTATGTATCTTCTTAATACTTCATTTTAAATCAATAAAATTCACCCTTTATTGAAAACAAGCACCTTGCTTTCTCGAAAGCCAAGGTTTTGCTCACTAAGCCCCACTGCCCAAAAAAAACCTAGCAAACAAAGATTATTGGTGTACTTTTGATTGTGGCGTTAGGATGCATACGGTGGAAGGTCACACAAGGTAATTACGTTAGCAAACCAAATCGTGGAAATTTTTAATTTCTCTTCTCTTATACCAAAAGAGAAATAATGCTATACAAGGGTGATAATTGTCATGCACTATTTTTAGCTATCTTTTATACAGGACATCCGTATACTTTAGAGGTGGCACTAAACTTAGACATTATGATAAGGAAGTTTTAAAAAACGTACAAGGCCTCTTCCATCTTTAGAAGTGGAATAAAAGTTGGATGTTTAGAAAAACCTTGACTCTAAACATTAATATTTTCTACAAGTGTGCCAGCCAACATGAGCATGGCGTTTTCTGTATATATGAACCTTGGAGCAAGCATTCCATGGACATACACTCATCAGTCCCACTTATAAAATATTACCACACATTGCCTCCAATCCTCAAGTAATTATTGCCTAGCACACGAGGAACCATGTTCAACGAGTTGTGCTACTAACTTTGGTTTTTCTGGTGTGTTTTGCCTGTCTTGCATACACATATGGTAACTAATTAACAAATCAAAGTCCATTTACTGTGAAATAGATTGTTGACTTCGATATCTATGTCATTTCTTATCAAGTGGATTCGGTTTTCTTGACTAGAAAAATGAATCACAAACACGCGCGCTCGCGCGCACACACACACACACAAATCAAAGTTCGTTTTACTATGAAATATATTTGTTGACTTTGATTTCTATGTCATTTGTTATCAACTGCATTGGGTTTTCTTAACCAGAAAAATAAATCCTACTTGTACACTCCCCCACCCCCTATATACATAACGGTTGAGCTATTCATCACGCAGGCATCACTGCACCATATATTTTACTTCCCGTAAATTTTATCTTCTGTCAAAAGTGACGAGAACGTAAGAAAATATATATCGGCTATATAAATATTTGTGTTACGTAAAAACATAGTATACAGTATACATAAAAATGGTCTTCGGACTTACATTTTGATTTTCTTGTGCCTAATTTTGTGCAATAAATTAATATGAACATAATTATTTGTATACAAAACATAAATTCTTAATGCAATGATGTAACACAAACCCTTAGATGAGAAATAACTTATTCGGCACCCTAGGTAATGAATATCATTTTGAGTGGATAAGTGTATTCCTTATTTTATGCATGTTATGTGAAAGCATAAGGGGGAACAACAAGGTCAAGATGGACCAAGTAGGCTACATAGACCTGCCTTGTTATAAGGACAAGACAAGATTGTAAGCAAACAGTTATACTTCAAAAAGGGTAAGCTAGGTTGGTTAAAGCTTGGGGTGTGCTTTACAAACTCTCCGTGCGAAGGTTGATTGCCCACCACTACCAAGGACACAACAATTTTTTTCTCTCCTTTGTGCAAATAAATCTCAACCTCACTGGTCTCGAAACAAGGATGTGTTGATTAGCTAGCAATTTTTCTCTGTTTCATAATTGTATGTATAAATTTAATAGTTTATAAAACTTGTGCTTGACTGCGTAATTGCGTAGATTTGTCACATAGTTTACATATTCAGTATTGTTGTTGCCCATATTTTTGTTTAGCCACTTCTACATTTATTCACTATGAACCTATGAGGAACCCAAAATTATAGAGTGTAATTTCTTTCATACTTGTTATACACGTTAAGATCATACTAATAATTATTGTTAAATGCATTGCATTGCATTTTTTTGTGAACAACAACTTTGTAACAAACCGTGAAGCACATGCTGTACTAATTAAAAATATGTGTTAGCAAGTATAATAACCTGCACATAGGTAACCCAACCAAACTTAGTTGATTTCTCTAGTTCAAGTATTGGGTGAATGGTATATAAAAATTCTTGTGTTTTAACACTACTCTTCGCCCACAAATCTTAACAATGTTAAGTTAGGTTAGCTATGGTTCCGATGCTGCGAGTAGAGAGAGCAAGAGTACCGATATAGAAACAAACTATAGTTTATCTCTATTGGACGTGACCCTGACCGTTAAAATATGTCAAAATATTTCGGTGGATATAAGTCAAACTATTCTTGTGTGTGTGTGTGTGTGTGTGTGTGTGTTGGGGGGGGGGCTATCAAACCACCGGAGGTGTAGCATGGGTCTCTTGCAGTTTGTAGAGCTAATCGCATGAATATCCTTTATGAGGTAGTACCCTGAAGCTTGATCACCAATAATAGGTTGGAGGAATCCCTTGGTTTCATGCACAAATTACTATCTACAACGCCTTGGTCGCGAGATTGTTCTCGGAAGATGATCCACCATAACAATATGTCACTTTAATTGATCTCAAAATGTGATCGGGCAAATTTGTTAGCTAGCTTTTCCACTTTCACACTCTAATATCTCACATGGTCAACACACACACAAAGCTCTCCTGATTGGTCTCATGCGTGCATGTCACTATATTTGTTCCCTCACATGTCAGAAGTTCAGGGGCCTCCGATTCATAACATCAAGACGTCGTCATGGACCACGTGGGTCACATCAGAGGCACAAAAAGCGAGTGACGAAGAATTTTGAGTGTACATCGAGTACAACTTGATCAATCATGGAATTGAGTTCCTCTAGTTTTTCCCTCTACAATTACTCAAAGCTGCTCCTTACAATGTACTTACAGTAATTATTTGCACACATCATCATCATTGAGCGAGTTCGTAGATTTTACCTTCTTTTTCTGTCAATGCATACGAGCTTGACGTCTGCTTCAAAATTCATATCCTTAGCTTTTGGCCCACATTAAAATGAGCTCATCAAAAAGGGGGAGAAGGAACAGAAACAGAAACCGGGAGGTGACGTCGTGGAGAAAAAGTGCAATGCACCAGAGGAGAAGCTAATGTTCGAGACGGTCTTGCAATACTTTTCGATGTTGATCGAGCAGGCGGTTGTAGGTCAGTGTTAAGCTGACACACCTCAAGAGGACATCATCTTGAGGTGTGTCAGCCTCACCGCCTTGTTATAAGCACGAGCATAATGTTGTAGGCAAACAATCCATTTTTCGTTGATATGCAAACAAATCAGCTGCAAAAAGGGTAAGCGTGTTTGTTAGAGCTTGGAGTATGCTTCATAAATTGTCTATGCAAAGATTGATGGCCCAACACAACTAGCAACACAATAATTTTGTTCTCTCTCTCTTTTGTGCACATAAATCTCAACCTTATAGGGCTGGAAATAATGATGTGTAGCTAGCAAATTTGATATATTTGTCATTTTAATTATTAATAAAACTAGTCGGTTGCCTACGTAAATGCATTTCTAGATTAGTCACATATCATCTACATATTCAATTTTCATGGTAGCCACATTTTGATTCTTTTCACCTTGTAGGTCCATTGATTGTGAACCTATGATGGACATTGGAAAAATACAGATTTCAATATCTTTCCAGTCCTTTTTATACACGTTAAGATCACATAGATAAGTTTTTCCTTATGCATTGTTCTTTTTTTGAAGAACAACTTTTAAATAGATTGCGAAGCACCCATCATTCTATTTGTAAACATGTCTAATAAGGATAATCAACTATATAGATCAAACATGGTGGATATAGATTTAAATATCAGATAGGTAACCCAACCAAACCGATCATTGAGTTGTTCGGGTCAAACGTTGGGTGTTTGGTATTAATATATTAGTGTTTTAACACTACTTATTCCCACAAATCTCAAAGTGGGTCAAATTGGCTTAGCTATGGTTCATGTGCTGCTAGGTATATAGAGAGCAAGAGTACCGAAACAAACTATAATGGGCAGGACTAAAGAAATTAGAAATATGTCAAAATCATTTGATGGATGGGAATCAAGCCACCACATATGGCTATAACTATTCTAGGGGGTGGCGAGAGGAATCAACCACAAGAGATGGATCTTGGACCTCTTGCAGTTTGTAGAGATAATCATGTGAGATCTCCTTTATGAGGCGATCCGTTGAAGCTTGACCACCAGTAATGGTTAGGATGCTTACAGTTTCATAGAAAAATTACTAACTGAAATGCCTTAGTGTTGAGATTGTTCTCGAAAGATGATTCGGCATAATGGCATGTGATTTTAGTTGATATCTGAATGCGATTGCTCAAATTTGGTAGCTAGCTATACATAAATCTCCATTGTACCACTATTCAAATATCTCACCAGGCCAACCCACACACAAAGCTCTCTCGACCGATCTCATGCGAGCACATCACTCTATTCGATCTCTCACATGGCAGAAGTTCAAGAGCCTTCAATTCGTAACATCAAGACATTGTCGTGGACCATGTGGGTCACATTAGAGGAACAAAAAGTGCGCTATGAAGACTTCTGAGTGTGTAGCAAGTGGCACCTGATCAATTGTGGAATGGAGTTCCCCAGTGCTGGCCATGGCAAAGAAGTCATTGCGGATGACTATTTTTTTTGCCTCTACTACTGCTCATAGTTGCTTCTTACAAGGTACTTACAATAATTCTTTGCACAACACATGGTCATTGAGGATGAAAATTCATAGATTTCACCTTCTTTTTTCTGTCAATGCTCACGAGCTTAACTCCTACTTGGAATTCATATCCTTAGATTTTGTCCTGCCTTTGGAAAATGAGCTCATCGTAAAGGTGAGAGGGAATTGAAGCAAAAGCCGGGTGGTGATGCTGCGAACAAGAAGTGCGATGGACCAGAGGAGAAGCGAATGCTAATGTTTGAGTCAGTGCTGCAATAATTTTGCATTCTGATCAACCAGGCATGAGGGGAGGTTAGTTTTTTGAGGAAACAATGGGAGGTTTGTGTTGGGCTAACACACCTCAAGAGGAGGTGTCGGTAACTCAGGATTTTGTGGTGGCCGCACCAAGGTATAGAGCCCAGATATATCATCTCACAAATGAAAATTTCCCTCTTCTATTCATCTAGAAGGTCCATATCCCGAGTTCTGGATTTACTTGATCCCATTTCTCCGCTAGTGGTGTGGTGCCTAGTTTTTTCTCCTCCACATTTGAAATTATGAGACCAGTGAACATAAATCAATCATGTCCAACAACAGTTTTTTTAGATAGTCCCGTAGGATCTAGAGAAGCCTAGGATTGAAGTGGGGAAGCTGCATAAGAAGGTTCAGACAAAATCGGGCCAGAAAACCATGTTGATCCATGTATTTTCCTTTTTGTAGAACACCACATATAAATGCATATATTATTGGAAATTCTTTCAAACATAATACACATTTATATGTATTTGTACATATTTTTATCAGAATTTTATGAAGTAAAATCATGTTTTTGATTTTTTTAAAGTACTACCTAGAGCCCGAGCTCTGAATACTTTTTCGTGATGCCGAATCATTATTTCAATGTGAGGGCACTTCAGACATAATTCTCCTAGTGATCCGTATAGTTTGTTTTATTTTGATTATTTTGGTGTTTTTTGCCTTCCAAATTTGTTTCCATGAGAGAGAGAGAGAGAGAGGGGTGGAGGGACAGACGGCAAAAGTGTGGCTTTATAGTAGAGATAGAAGATAGATAGAGATAGAACTAGAAGAAGGTCGAAGAAAGATATAGATATAAATAGAGATAGAAGATAGATAGAGATAGAACTAGAAGAAGGTGGAAGAAACATATAGATATAAATAGAGATAGAAGATAGATAGAGATATAAAATAAACAGAAGCTAGAATATAGAGATAGAGATAGAGATAGAGATGATGTGCCATCATTTAAATAAGAAGAAACATGTTGAACTAAAATTGAAGTTTGGATAGTGAGCGTCAATGTCAACACATTTTTCCTATATATATGAACCATGGAGCAAGCATTCGATTGTGATCAATGCAACAGTCTCACTTGAAAAAAATAACGCACATCACCTCTTATAAGGCAAAAGTAATACCACACATTACTTTTGATCCTTAGTAATGATGGCCAAACACACGAGGAATGGTGTCCAATCAGTTATACTACTTTCTTTTGTCCTTCTGGTGTGTTTTCCCTGTCTAGGATGCACAAACGGTAATTTATAGCTAAAGTTTGTTTCATTCGGAAATAAATTGCTGGCTAAGATTGTTTATATGACAAGTGGATGAGTCTATTCTTTGTTTTATGTTAATCAGGTGAAAGCATAAACAACAAGGGGAGCAACGTGATGATCGAAGTGAGCCAAGTAGTCCGCCCCCCTTGTTATAAAGATCATCACCAGCCCTCAGACCTGCAATATTGTTGTCAAACGGATAAGATATGTTGGATAGACCTTGGGGAATGCTTCACAAACTGCCCGTGCAAGATTAATTGCCCACTGCCACCAGCAACACAGTAGTTGTGCCATCTCTCATTCTTTGGCTTAATAAACCCCAACCTTATGGGTCCCGAGATAATCATGTGTTGATCAGCTAGCAAATTTGCTAGAAAAAATTCCAGAAATATTTAATAAACAACTAGCGAGTTGTGCTCCTTCATTGCACCTAGATTGGTTATATATCCTTTTACATATTCGATACTTTTATCTCCATGTTGGCTTAATTACATATTCCATACTTTTAGTCATCGATCGCTGTTCGCTAGCTTTGTCATCCCTTCCGCATGTTCATCTACCATTTGTGGGACGACGACACAGACACAACCCTTGGTACAACTGCTTCGTTCTCTAGCCTTTTTCTCATCAATCTGTCGGCTAGAGATAGCTCTGCGTATTGAGGATGTGGAAGCCTCTTAGGCCTCCTTTGGTTTGTAGGAATTTTGTAGGAATTTCATAGGTAGTATTTTCAAAGGAAAAAAAAATAATCTTACGAAGCCCTTTGGCTTGTAGGAATGAATTTCTATTACTATGTAGGATAGGAATCAATCCTTCACATTTTAAAGGAAAAATACATTAGCCTAGATTCAACGAAAAAATTCCTATCCTATGCATCAAATGACATGTATAGGAATTAATTAAGATGCATGTCATCTCACTTACTATAATTTTCCTATTCCTATAATATTTCTATCCTATGAACCGGTCTAGTCGTGCATCACGCAATGACGGCCTGCCCATTCGATCGGCGGTGATTAGGACTCGAGGTCTCAAGGGAGTAGATTTTATACCACGCGTGGTACTTGTCCGTATGTATGTCATAATCATAAAGAGAAAAAAATGAGGGTGTGGCATGTGTACTTTATCAAATAGCACGGGTGGACTACATCGTGGTGACCTGGACGGCTTCGACCGCATGGACACGTCCACCCGGAGGGCTTTTCTGGTGCTCCTGCCGCGTTTCCGCGGACTGCACCATTTATATGCTAGGAGATGGGAGGCGCACGACCATCTGGCGATGTTCTTGTTCAATCTATATATCGAACCTGGAATCATGGGAG
>CBMN010047496.1:0-15683 GCA_000582825.1 Hordeum pubiflorum
AGCATGGAACAAGCAAAAAATGTAGATGCATTGGAAACGTATCGGACTCCCTGTGTCGTATTCTTAGATCACGCGACCAAGGTCGATTCGGCCTGGCACCTCCCTCGGGTGCCTCGACTAGCGCCTCTTCGGCCGCCGCCTCGGGACATGCGGATGTCGGCGTCTCAGTCGCTGCTCCTGTCGGCGCTGTTGCCTCCGCTGCTGGCTCGCCTGCCAGCTCTTTTGCGATGGACTCGACTCCACCATCGCCCGTCGCCCATCCCGCCCCTCCTGCCGCACCACCTCTTGGCGTGATGACGCGGACCCGGGCCGGTGTACACCGGCCGAGCACGCACTGCCCTTCGGAGGAGTACGTGTGCGCTGCCTCGACATCGACACCATCACCCCTTCCATCCTCCGCTCGCGCAACCCTTTGTGACCATCATTGTCTTGCGGCAATGCGGGAGGAATTCGATGCCTTGCAGCGCAACCGCACGTGGCATCTTGTTCCGTGGCCTCCCCATGCCAATGTCATCAGTGGCAAACAGGTGTTTCGCCAAAAGACATGTCCGGATGTGCTCTCGAGCGCTACGAAGCTCGTTGGGTGGTCCACGGATTTCGGTAGCGTGCCGGTGTGGATTTCACCGACACCTTCGCCCCGGTTGTAAACCCGGGCACGATTCGCACAGTCCTTCAGTTGGCAGTTTCTCGAGCTTGGCCCGTTCATCAGCTGGACGTGTCTAATGCTTTCCTGCATGGCCACATGGCTAAGCAAGTGTACTGTCAGCAGCCCGCCGGCTTCATCGACGTCGAGCATCCAGATCATGTGTGCTTGCTCTCCCGATCTCTCTACGGGTTGAAGCAGGCACCTCGGGCGTGGTATCAGCGTATTGCGGCATTCCTACAGCAGCTTTGATTTCGGTCCACCCGCTCTGATGCCTCCCTTTTCGTCTATCATCAGGGATCTGCTACCGCGTATCTACTACTCTATGTTGACGACATCATCCAGACGGCATCCTCTTCTGAGCTTCTTCGGCAGCTCACAGCTCGCCTTCGTGTTGAGCTTGCCCTCAAGGATTTGGGGTTGCCACATTACTTCCTTGGTATTGAGATGGTTAGGAGCGCCGATGGCTTCTTTATGCATCAGTAGAAGTACGCTCACGAGCTTCTCGAGCGAGCTCGCATGCTTAACTGCAAGCCCGCTGCCACGCCTGTCGACACAAAGGCTAAGGTCTCTGCCATGGAGGCCGCTCACACCATATGCCGCATTTTATCGCTCCATTGATGGTGCTTTGCAGTACCTGACATTGACACGTCCAGCCAGCCCAGCGAGGGTCCGATGACGTTTTATCGCTCCATCAGCCTATTCTGATGCGGACTGGGCTGGCTGCCTGGATACTCGTCGGTCTACATCAGGCTATTGTGCCTATCTCAGACCCTCACTGATCTCGTGGTCATCTAAGCGACAGCCCACGGTGTCTCGCTCGAGCGCTGAGGCGGAGTATCGGGCAGTGGCTAATGCTATTGCTGAGTGCTCTTGGCTTTATCAGTTGCTCCAGGAGTTGCTTTGTGGTGTTCACAAGGCCACGATCGTCTACTGTGATAACGTATCTGCTGTCTACCTCTCCGCCAACCCTGTCCACCATCGCCGCACAAAGCATATCGAGCTCGATATTCACTTTGTCCACGAGCAGGTGGCACTTGGGCGTGTTCGCGTACTCCACATTCCCACTGCCCAACAGTTCGCTGATGTTATGACAAAGGGGCTGCCTACTTCCATCTTCGAGGAGTTTCAGTTCGGTCTCTGCGTCTCCGGCGATGTTTTGACTGCAGGGGTGTTGAACATACGTTATCTGTGCACATGTATTGTACTAGGGTTCATGTATTTTGTACTGCCGCGCCTCCTCTCTCCCACGTATAGTTGTATTCCTTGGGAGACAAGTAGAGGCTGGCCCCCTTATCTATATATGTGCATGTGCACACAATCAATCAATTGACGATGCATGCAATCCCTAACTTACATGGTATCAGTTTAGCACATTCACATCGTGGCGTAAAATGTGGTCGTCGATTGCTCTTCTTCAAAAACGGCTTCCCTGAGTTTCCCCTGCGTGAATCTGCTCAGCATTTCAAAGGCGGCCTTCGGCTGGTCCATCGGAACCATGCGGCCAGCATTCTGAACCTGCACTCGCACGGACAGAAAAACATGTTACTCGTTAGTAATCTATACACAGGCCATCTACCTAGTAGACTCACTTCTTTTTGAATTATTTTTGGAGCAATTGGTATCGAGATGAAGTGAGAAAAAAAGGTGCTTGATCACACACCTTGAGGAAACTGAGTGCCACGTGGCTCTTCAGAACTCCAACTTGCGGCATTATCAACAAAAATAGATGCCTCCGGAGATTTTGCAAAGAGTTTCTGGCCAGACCATTCCATGTAGTAGACCCACTTTTTTTTGAAATCTACAGCAAATTGCTGGCTTGATTCACATTTACCAGAGAGCAACGGAAGAACAACATGATGAAGATCCAAAGATCAAAAGAAAAGGAGAAGAACGGTCCTATTAGCTGCAGAACGACAATACACCCACAAGGCGGAACACCATCCACCCATGACAAGACAACGCCACTCCGACTCCAACGGAGATCTGAAGAGCCACGTGGACCCACCTTGAGTTTCCTGCTTAGATGTAAACAATGTTACACTTGATAAGTTGGTATATCTTTAACTGCAATGCATCTAATAATCGCCCGATGGGTGTCATGAAGAACATGATGCTAAGCATAAACTGTAATTTAAGCGTCACACATGCTTCATAAACAACGTCTTGATATTCTTAACCTCAAAACAAACAAGATACTAAAATGTTATGTTAGTTATGGCCTGAGAGTTGTGATGGTAGAAAACTGTCAACGCCAGTTATGTAACAATAGAGTACTCGTACTAGTATCCTGCCGAGGAACATCCATCTGTAAAGAAATATAAGATCATTTTGATCACTTGTGGAGAGTTTTTTTTTTTTTGGTAAAAGGTGGATATACCCCGGCCTCTGCATCTGGGTGATGCATGCATCCATTTTATAAATTATTCACAAAGACCGTACAAAGTAATACATCAGTAAGCCTGAAGCCATCATCTTGGGAACACCTGTCGCTACACCTATCCCCTTGATGAAGGGGTGCCGAATGTCCGAGGCAGATACCAAACAGACATCACACCAAAGCCTAACATCTAAAGCCGGATGTCCCGGCCTAGCCAAATTGTCAGGCCTGCCATCGACGCACTCTCATAGGCCGCCACCATCATCTTTCACTGATCCATCTCCAGAGCAGGTACTGATGCACCAACCTTGTCAGGCCTGCCGTCGACGCCACCACGATGTCGGACAACGCAACCATCCTGCATGTATCCATCCACACGCGCCTGTCGTTGAAAGTCCGCAAAGCCATGCTACCGGGATCCGTCGTCGGCCCTGCGGTAGATGTAACAGCGATCCTTGTCTTATCCCTTCCAGCCATCACTTGTTCCAAAACGATGCCCCCGGAAGGAAGAGCAACATTGGGAGTGTCGTCATCGTCCGGTCCGTGAGACCTAGATCTAGGATTTCTCCCGAAGCATCCCGAGCATGATGACGCAAACTGCAACAACGATGCCTCGACAGGGAAACGACATCGGAGACGCTGCCATCGTACGCCATGATCATAGTCGACGCGATTTTCATCGGCAGTCGTGCCACCAGGCCGTACACCGCCGGCGCCGCTGGTCCCTTCAACCGGAGCAAACTCCAGAAACGATGCCCTCAAGAGGGACTGCGACGCAAAAGCACCGCCATCGCTCGATCCCAGGGAGATATAGGGTTTCCCCCGAAGTTTCCCGTGTTGTTAAGGACAAGACAAGGGTTGAATCCCGACATGATCAGAAGAACCCGTCAAAGATCCGCCCAGTTGCCGACGTGACGCACCTGCCACCGCATCGTCCGCAACCCAGTGACCATGGCCGGAAGCCAGCCACCAGACATCACGGACACGTCCAACCACTAGCCAAGGCCAGATCTGGTCGAGGCCAGTGATCCCATCATTGTCATGGCCGCAAGCACGGAATATCCCCGATCTGACAGGAGAGCGCCGCCACAAAATGCTCCTTGACCTCCACTGCAGACCACCACTCGCCGAGTCCCGCCGCCGTACACCCAGATGCGCATCTAACAAGGCCACCCCCATGTCATATCACCCACAGAGCAAGGGGAGGTTGCGAGAGATGGGCCCTACCGCCGCCGTCAACCACACGGGCTTTGCCCTGCGGTGTCCTTCGGCGGCAGCGGGAGAGGGGGTAGTTAGGACGAAACAATTATGCAAAATGACTAAAAGACAAAACCATATCGACTTCAACATGTCCTTATAAGTATGTGCCAGATTTTATTTATATTAGTCATGACTATTATTTGGACAATTAACATATTTTGCTTTCAACATTAAAATCTTGGGCATTTAATTCGTAAGATGGTTTGTGATCATGTACCATCACTGGATATTATCCAATATTTATTTATCTATGGTTTATTTATGACAGATTCATTTGGCCACCTGCCTCCCTCCCTAGAGAGAGAGAGAGAGAGAGAGATGATACATATCCTTAGCTCCTTAGATGCCATATATACTTCCTCTTCTCATGCAGCGAGCTAAGTATTGTGCTCACATACAACTCCCCTCCTCGTCCAAACAACATGTTAGATCCCCTCCTTGTGTGTTTTGGCCTATTAGTTACTCTATCATGAGCATGGGAGGTGTCAACAAGTTCCCTATGATCTATCTCATCCTCACTCATTTTGCCCACCATTCCACGACCGGATTCTCACTCTCACATATCGTGGCAAGAAAGCACATTGTACACGCCCACCTGACGTCTATATCTGAGCTGTCATTAATCATCGACTCATCTGGGATCGATGTCTGGTACTTGGCGCACTCATGTACTTTCCTGACCCCTACTGTAGACATTCCGACGCTGCTTGCCTACGTGGGCGGTTGGTAGGAGGAGCTCCCTGGAGGCGGATATGGCTTCGATCTCTGTAGCCACTGAGATCGCTACTACTTACTGCGATGGGTGAGAATCATGGGACAAATCTGCTCTGTGAAGGTAGAAAGAATGGCCTTTATGCATGCATGCCTTGTAACCGCGTTTGGATTTTTTGGTCGGCCTTATGACATTCATGGGAGCAGGTAAGGTCTCCTGGTTGCGAAGGGTGATCTTGCTAATAACAAATAGAAAAATATCATGATGTTTTGATGATGCCTCCATAGCATAGTTTTAGCGTGTTCCCTTCGTAAGGGAAAGGTCGTGAGTTCGATCCTCCCCGGGGGGGCTCCACAAAAAAAAAATCTGCCCTTTTTCTTCTTGCATTCTGTTTTCAGCGTCACCCGCATCCAAGCAAATATCCTACTCACTTCCATTTGTTCATGTCACAAAACTTCATCATCCAAATAAGTTATTATCTTCCGTGTTCTAGTCTCGCTTGGCCAGCCTTTTCTTCCCTGTTATGTCTCGAGATCAACTTGGTTGCAGCATGGGTACGATTTACGAATGCACTGACATGAACGCAGCCCAAGGATTCTGTTGTTGCATGCCACAGCCTGTCAGTCATCTTGTTGGAAAATCTAAATATTGATCTGCATTTTGTTTGGAAGAAGGAGATGATGAGCCTTTGTGTGTGTCCCAGTGAATGGTCCTTCCCAAGATGAAATAAAACCAGCCAGTATTTATTTGGCGAGATCAATGCATGAAAAAGAGAGACACACACATATACACACATGGAAATGATGGAATCATCAGGAAAGGCTCTGAAACATCGCCTCCATGGTGCATTCCATCATTCATCATCATCATTTCATCAAGCATACATCATGCACTTACATTTCGGGGCCAACATTTTTCTTATTAGGGACTATACATATCCAGCTGAGACAGTGCAGAGAAAAAGAGGGCACATACAAGGAAACAGGAAGCTACAGACAGACACTAGCTCCCTGAGACCGCAACCACAAGTCCAGCTCGCAACCTATAAGTTTTTTGCCCTTTTTGAGTCAGTGTCCACCGCATCGTGGCGTAGAACGTCGTCGATGGCTCTTCTTCAGAAACAGCTTCCCTGAGTTTGCTTTGCGTGAATGTCCTGAGCATTTCAAGGGCAACCTTGGGCTGGTCCATCGGAACTATGTGGCCCGCATTGTGAACCTGCATTTTGCACAGAAAAAAGAAGGTTACTTGTCAATAATCTACACACGCCATGTACCTACTAGAGTCACTTCTTTTGAATTAATTTTGGAACAGTAGCTATCGAGATGAAGCCAGAAATGATTGACCGCAAACCTTGAGGACACTGAGTGCCTCGTGGCCCTTCAAAACTCCAGCTTGGGCATTATCTACTAAAAACGATGCCTCTGGAGATTTTGCAAAGTCTTTCTAGCTGAAGGGAACAACAAGACAAGATGCTAAACTGTTATGCTGGTACTGACCTGGGAATTGTGATGGTAGAAAACTGTCAACGCCAGTTATGTAGCAAAAACACAGTAATTGTGCTAGTATCCGGTCGAAGAAAGATCCAGCTATGTGCGTCTCCTTACCGATGGAAGGCATTGCAGTAGTACTTAATTAGTTATGGCGAAACAATTATGCAAAATGACTCTTGAAACATATTGACTTCAACATATCCTTATAGTATGTGCTAGCACTCAGTTATATGGTTCACGATTATTATTTGGACATTTAACATAGTTTGCTATCAACATCAAAATCTTGGGCATTTAGTTCCTACGATCGATGGTTTGTGCTGATGTCCCACCATTGGACATTATCCAACATATCTTTATTTATGACCGAATCATTTGGCCACCTGCCTCCCTCCTAGAGAGAGAGAGGGAGAGAGAGATGATACATATCCTTAGCTTCTTAGATGCATATATGCTTCCTCTTCTCGTGCTGCGAGCTAAGTATTGTGCTCACATACAACTCCCCTCCTCGTCCAAACAACATGTTGCATCTCCCCCTTGTGTGTTTTGGCATGTTAATTACTCTATCCTGAGTATGGGAGGCATCAAGAAGTTACCTACGATCAATCTCGTTCTCACTCATTTTGGCCAGCATTCCACGACCGGATTCTCACGGCTAACATACCGTGGTCAAGGACCATGTTGTACACGCCCACCCGCCATCCATATCTGAGCTGCCATGAATCGTTGACTCATATGTGATCGATGTATGGTCCTTGGCGCACTCATCTACTTCCCTGACCCCTACCATCGTCACGCTCGCCTACGTGGACGATCGGTAGGAGGAGCTCCTTGGAGGCGAATATGGCCTCGATTTCGGAAGCTGCTGCTCGTTACTAGTAAGGGGTACGGAACTACGAATCATGGGACAAAGCTGTTCTGCAAATGTAAAAAGAATTGCCCTTGGTTCTCAAAAAAAAAAAAAGAATTGCCTTTATGCGTTGTAACTACATTAGAATTACTGATAATTATCATCTTCGTCCATCTGGGCCTCCGTAGCATAGTGGTAGTGCGTTCCCTTCGTAAGGGAAAGGTCGTGAGTTCGATCCTCACCGGGGGCTTTAAATTATTATTTTTTGTCCCTTTGCTTCTCGCCATTCCGTTTTCTTCTTCATCCGGATCCAAGCAAACACCCTTGGTCATCCAAATCAGTTCCCTTTTGTGTTCTGATGATCTGGCCCTGGCCAACTCTTTCTCCCTTGTTGCGTCTCAAGATCAACTTGGTTGGAGCATGGATATGAATGCAACCCAAGGATTCTTCTGTTGCATGCCACAGCCTGTCAGTTATCCTGTTGGCAAATCTAAGGACAACTATGTTTGTCTCCCATCATACATGTAAACATTGAACTGCATTTTGTCTGGAAGAAGGGGATGATGAGCCTTTCTTTTCGTGTGAGTCTCGGGGAATGGTCCTTCCCAAGATGAAATGAACCAACAAGTATTTCTTTTTTGCCAAATCAAAGAGAGAAAGGTAGAGACGCACGCACATGGAAATGCCTGATTAAAACATCATGCAAGGCTCTGAAACATCACCCCCCATGGTGTAGTGTATTCCATCCTTCATCATCATCATCAAGCAAGCATACATGCATGGTGCAGTTACATTTCGGGGCCAACTTTTTTGTTATTAGTGGCTATACATATCCAGCTGAAACTTGGGGAAAAGGGGGTACATGGAAGAAAAAAAACGAAGCTACAGACAGTCAGTCCTTGAGACCGCAACGGCGACGCGTGCGAAAGAGTTTTCCCCTCTTTGCGAGCTGGTGTCCATCACATAGCGGCGTAGAACGTCGTCGATGGCTCTTCTTCAGGAACGGCTTTCAAGGGAGGCCTTCGGATGGTCCATCGGAACCATGTGGACAGCATTGTGAACCTGCACTCACACGTACAGAAAAAACAGTAGCTACCGAGATGAAGTGAAAAAAGGTGCTTGACCACAAATCTTGAGGAAACTGAGCGCCCCGTGGCTCTTCAGAACTCCAGCTTGGGCATTATCAACCAAAACCGACGCCTCGGGAGATTTCGCAGAGGCTTTCAGGCCAGACCATTCCGATGGAGTGAACCACCTTGAGTTTCCTGCTCAGACATAAGCAATGTTACGCTTGATAAGTTGGTATATTAACAGCGATGCATCTGGTACTAATCTGACGACGGATGTAATACAAGACAATGAAGAACATGATGCTAAGCATAAACTGTATTTCAAGCGTCACACATGCTTCATAAACTGGGATGCACTCTTTGTGTCTTACTCGCCTATGACGGATCTATATGGAAGTTGCAATTCGCAGTGAAATCTCAACATCTTGATATTCTCAACCTTTTTTTTTCCAAGGCAACGTCTTATTAGCATGTTTTTTCAGTCTCAAAACAACAAAACAAGATGCTAAACTGTTATGCTAGGTATTATGGCCTGGGAGTTGTGATGGTACCAGCTATGTGCGGCTACTTACAAATGGAAGGCATTGCAAAATGACTCTACAAACATATTGACTTCCACTTCAACATATCTTTATAAGTATGTGCTAGCATTCATTTATATTATTCATGATAATTATTTGGACATTTAACATATTTTGCTATCAATATTAAAATCTTGGGTATTTAATTCCTAAGATGGTTTGTGCTGATGTCCCACCATTGGACATTATCCAATATATCTTCATGTATGATTTATTTATGACAGATTCATTCGGCCACCTGTCTCCCTCCCTACTCCCTAGAGAGATCCTTAACTCCTTAGACGTCATATATATTTCCTCTTCTCGTGCCACGATCTAGGTATTGTGCTCACATACAAGATACAACTCCCCTCCTCGTCCAAACATTATGCCACATCTCCGTATGTTTATGGACTATTAATTACTCTATCATGAGCATGGGAGGCATCAAGAAGTTCCCTATGATCTATCTCGTCCTCGCACATTTTTTCTACCATTCCACGATCGGATGCCCATGGCTAACATACCGTTCTACGCGACTACAATGTACACACCCACCCACCATCTATATCTGAGCTGTCATGAATCGTCGACTCCTCTGGGGTGGATGTATGGTCCTTGGCACACTCATCTACTTCCCTGACCCCTATTGTCGAGTATTTGCCTACGTGGACGATCGGTAGTTGGAACTCCCTGGAGGCGGATTTGACTTCAATGTCTGTAGCTGCTGAGATCGCTGCTACTTGTTACACGGATGGAGCAAGAACCATGGGATAAAGCCGCTCTGTAAATGTAGGAAGAATTGCTTTTATGCCTTGTAACTGCATTTGGAATTTTTTGGCCGATGTTATAACCTTTTGACAGCGGAATAGCTATCTGGCAAACGTTCGCTGAGGATGAAATCAGACGGTGGCAGTATTACACCCTCACCATTATGTTTTCTTCTTCATCCAACTCAATTACCACTTGTGTTATGGTCTCTCCGCATGCATGCCTAAGGATTATCCTGTTGCACGCGTGCCAGAGTCAGTTAGTTAGACCATAACCTAGCTTGTTGGCAAATCTGAGGATCACTTTGTTTCCCATGATACATCAGAACATCGATTCATTGGTCGCTTTTTGCTTGGGAGAAAGGGATGATGAGCCTTAATTTGTGTGTGACTGGCAGTGCTGCCCGAAGAATGGTCCTTCCCAAGATGAAATAAACCAGAAGGTATTTCTTTTGCCAGATCAAAGCGGGAAAGAGAGAGGCACACACATGGACATGATTAAAACATGAGGCAAGGCTCTCAAACATCGCCCCCCATGGTGTTGTGCATTCCATCCTTCATCATCATCATTTCATCAAGCATACATCGTGCAGTTACGTTTCGGGGCCAACGTTCTTGTTATTAGGGACTATACATATCCAGTTGAAACAGCGGAGAAAAAGATACATGGAAAACAGGAAGCTACAGCAGACACTCCTTGAGACCACAAGGGCGACGCGTGCAGGCTACCTAGCAAGTTTCTTCTCCTTTTTTGGTCGGTGTTGACGATTACATCGCAGCGTAAAACGAGGTCGTCGATGACTCTTCTTCAGGAACCGCCTCCTTGAGTTTCCCCTGGGTGAATCTCCTCAGCATTTCAAGGGCGGCCTTCGGTTGGTCCATCGGAACCATGTGGCCAGCATTGTGCACCTGCATTTATTTTCACACACAAACAGTTGTCAGTCAGTAATCTAGATCTAGACTTCCCGTCTATCTAGACTCGCTTTCCGTTCATCAATGATATAGTGGTTAAGTAGTATCAGTTGAGCCATGTTCACAAAATGAATGGGACAACTTCTTTTGGATTATTTTTCGGAACAGTGGGTGTCGAGATAAAGTGAAAAAAGTGCTTGATCGCAAACCTTGAGGAAGCTGAGTGCCCCGTGGCTCTTCAAGACTCCAGCTTGGGCATCGTCTACTAAAAACGATGATTCAGCAGTTTTGGCAAAGTCTTTCTGACCAGACCATTCCATGGAGTGGACCCACCTTGAGTTTCCTGCTCAAAACATAAACAATGTTAATTTACACTTGACATATTAAATGAAATACATCAAATAATCTGACAATGTGTACGACAATGCAGAACATGAGGCTAAGCATAAATTTTGTTTTAACATGTTAGGTTAAGTAGGATTCATGAACTGGGATGCTGGTGTTCCTATTCACCTAGAAAAGAACATGTAAAGCTCCTGCCATGAAAAGAGAGCTATATGCAGCTACTTATAAATGGGGGACATTTCAGTCCTTAATTAGTTATGACAAAGCAAATTTGCAAAAATGACACCAAAAAACATATCGACTTCAACATATCCTTACCGAGCCAATTGCATATAAGGTCGTATTCCCCAGCATATATGAGCACATTAATCCCATCCTCAAGTAGAGCTGGGATGCCGACTTCCAAGTTCCTCATCCAGTCTGTGAGCATTGCTTGGTAAACTGAAGTGCTGCATGAGACAAATTCAATATCACCTACTCCAATCGCCTTTCTGACTGCTTTGTCGCCAAAGAACTTCTCCAAGTTTGAGAAGTCGTAGCAGAGTTTCCCTTCGCACTCCTTCCTAACGTCGTAATACTGTGAAGAGGCCATTAACATTTTCAGTCTTATAGTCAACTAATACAGCGAGTAATTTGACAGCAATGGAATACTTACATTCTTTGTCCCAACAAGTTTCATGATGGAGTTGAAGATGGTATTGCAGACCATATATGCTGCCATGCAAGATGATTTCCCATTTGTACCTGAAACATCAGTAGGTCATTTGAGACAGTTTCTTTTAACTTGAAGAAATCCTCAGGAATCAGGATGTGATTTGAATGCGTTGAAAACACTTCTAGATAAGGATTCATTAAAAAACATAGGCACTATTAAACAACCTTGATTACACCCAAACGGATTCATTAAACTTTCAGGAAGTTTAACACTTGGCATACACATTTTTGTCTCGGGCAATGGCATAATCATAACAATGCTCCTTTTGCAAATGATTACGAGGAAACAGAGTATTTGTGTCAAAAGCATTTATGTAGTACTGACCACAGAGTTTGATTGCAAATTCACATGGTGGGATGAACTTGTTGATCCTGTCGTAGTCAGCTTTCTGAATAAGGTTCATGTCCAACGCGTAGTCTGTGTAGGCTTTGTATTGGATTGCTGGATCTGTGAGGCCATTCCCGATTGCAAATCCCTAAAGTACAAATAAAAGAGAGTTATGCGCATTAACAGAAAACATTATTAACAGAGAATAAAACACAATGTGAACTTTGGTAAGGATCTTACCTTCAAATTTATGTGAGTACCCTCATTTTTCTTGTTTCCCTGCTGAACTCGGCTTGCAAATGCTGGAATGTAGTGCCCAGCATAAGATTCACCAGTTATAAAGAAGTCGTTCTTTACAAATTCCGGATGCTTCTTGAAGAAGACCTGACATGAAAGTTAAGAACAAATAATTACTACAGTACTTCTCTGTTTTCACTAAAGTCCGCAAAATCTAAATAATCCGCTCTTAGAACAATATACAGCTCTGTTTCATGATTCTTCTACTTCATGTGGTCTGATATGAGGGCTAAATTTTAGATATATTATCCTTTGCCACCTCTAACAAGCTATGCAGGCAAAATTGCTATATTCATATTTTTGCGCAAGTAAGATCCCAATCCCAGCCTGAACAATTTCTGTGGCACAGGGAGGACATGCAGTTCAAGAGCAACATATCAAGCATGAGCGCCCAATTCACACAATGGACAGATTGAAGAGGATACACAGTTACGCGTATCAATATCCGTAGGAGGGTACCTGCCTAACTCTTGGGACAGTTAGCCAAAAGAGGTGGAGGGGATGCATATTTGTTGTTATGGTCGATTAAAGGGGTGCAGAAATAGCTAGCACTGACTGCAGAAAGTATGGAAAAACATCTTGTAATGCACTTAATCAGAAAAAATGGGTTAATAATGCTCCGGTGGAAGTATCCAATCGTAACGGAATTGTTCTGCCTTAAGAAAGTAGAACTGCGCTATATATGAGCATTATTAACTGAAACCAAACTACCATAAATAAAAGAGTGCCCTGATGTTTTTATATACCTTTATTTATGTCATTATATGATTATCTTACACTTAGAGGATATCTTAGCATATCTTGCTAAGATGTTTCTTATTGAATAAATTAAACAAGTTTCTACAGTAGTGTGTCATCTCGTCACCATCAATTTATAAAGTACCGAAGTAAACTGCATCTTGGAACAAAAATAGTACCTGGAGAAAGTCATACAGGTCATTGCTGACCCCTGTCTCGTCATGACGGGTATCGCGATCGTCGGAGCTGTAGCTAAATCCAGTCCCGGTAGGTTGGTCAACAAATATGATGTTCGAGATCTGCAGGCAGCAAGTACCATCAGCACAGGAGGAGGTATCAGAATTTAGAGACCACTCTGAGACAAGATGCGTAATAATAGTTGACATAATCCAGGAGCTGACTGCAGCCCAAAGACCTCAAATTGACCTTCTCGTCACCATCAATTTAGCCATGGATATACACAATTACTATTTTCTGAACCACTAGTCAAGCACAGAAAAGATGCTGCAGTTCAGACTTGGGAGTAGTAGCTTTCACCCAAAATTAGGCGACAATTTCAGACTTACAAGATTTCAGGTGACTATTTTTCTAGCGGTTACGTGCAAGGTAAGCAAAGCACTCGGCTTCTTTCTTGCTTGACGAAACGCACAAAGCATTTTATTATGGATCAACAAAGCGCATATATGGTAATTAGAGGTGAGATTGACTGGTTGGTTGGTTGGCTACCTTGTCCCATCCGAACTTGTTCCAGACGAGCGACATGTTGTTGGCGATGGTGAAGGGCCCGTTCTCGTAGAAGACGGCGAGCTCGCTGCTGCACCCGGGGCCGCCGGTGAGCCAGATCACCACGGGGTCCTCCTTCTTACCCCGCGACTCGAAGAAGAAGTAGAACATCCTGCACGCACAAGAAATCCGTCGGTTTCAGCTCCCGAAATAGCCGTTCCCCAATCGCCGGCCGTTACGGAGTAAAAAGCCGTGGAATTTGGGCTGACTGACCTGGCGTCGTGGGTGTTGGGGAGGCGGTAGTAACCGGCGTGGTGGCCGAGGTCGGCGACGCCCTCGGGGAGGCCGGGGAGCGTGACCCGGCGCTCCAGCAGCTGCCCGGGCGCGACGTCCTCTCCCGCACCAACTCTGGCGCCGTGGCGGCCGGAGGACTCGCCGGGGAGCAGGTTGAGCGCGCGGATGAGGCGCTCCGCCTGCGCGCCCGGGAAGCTGGCGTCCGGGGGCAGCCGGAGCGCGTCGGCCGCCGCGCCGGCGAGGAGGCAGGCGGCGGCGAGGAGGAGCAGGGGACGCGAGGCCGTCGCCATTGCTAGTGCGGAGAGCGGAGGAGCGGAGGACGGTTTCGTGGGGATTTGGCGGAGGCTCCGTTCCCTCTCGCCGGGAATTTATAGCGTGCGTGGGGAGGTGGAGGAGCTTGCAACGGAGTGCTGCTGTCTGGAGTATGCTCTGTTTCTGTTCTTGGCTTGGCCTGGAAGCTGAGATTCCTCTGCTTTTTTCTTAATTTAATTTCTTTTGCCTTTTGTAATTGGACACGAACTGTTTTGTATAATCACCGTTTTATTTAATTGTAATTGTTAAATTAACTATGATCAAAAATCCTAATTCTGATCCGAAATCATGTCGCACGATGCCCGTACCTGCTGTGAAAAAATAAAGATTGTTGAACCGACGCCATGGAGTCGCGCCGGATAGATCATGTCATCGGCCGGGCGCTGTCCTCCCGGGAGCGTTTGAGTGCAATGCGGACGGCCATTGCCTCCTCCAACCGGCATGGGATGACACCCGAGTCGACGGATCCGTACTGGTCAGAGTCAGAGCCGTTGCCTCCCATGTCAGGGAAGGCCGGAGATCGCCGGAGGTGAGCTCGAGTGACAGAGGGGAGTGGAGGGGGAGGGGAGTGAAGTGGCTATGGGGCGCAAAGGAAGCCATTCGCGGTAGCGGAGGAACACGCGCGCCCTCGCCCGAGAGCAGAATCGGACGGTCCATGAAATGGAAGGACTGCTCCCAAAGGAGGAGAAGGAGGATGTGGACGGTGAGGACAGCTCCAACGAGGATCAGATCCAGCTCGATCCGTACTGCGTCTTCGACCAGTACTTCCCCGAGAAGGACGACAATGGCGCCGGGAAGAGCAACAGCCGGAAATGATCTTCTTCACCATAGCCAAACATGCTAAATTTTGGTTGTCCGATGGCATGTTCTACATAATAACCGAACGATGTGTATGTGTCGGTTTAGGTAGTTGCATGAGATTGTATGGATTTGAGGTATGCTAGTTGTGAGACGGGAAACTTGAGGCGTGACGGGTCAGTGCCCGCGGGCGCGTCTGCGAGCGTTTGAGGGGCCGGATTTGTCCATCACGGCTGTAGATGCTCTTAGTCACATCAAAATGCTACCTGCAAAATATGAGACAAAAATGTTAAGCATTTTGGCATGCGCAAAACAAAAATAAACACCAAATGTAACCTTAAATTTGTTTTTTTTTTTCATGGACGAAACACCGATGCTCCGTTTCGCATGAAAATTGTCAAGCATGCTTTCGACACTCACACAAACATCAACAATTAAAATTCAGAATTTTGAAAGCATTTACTTATGTGTGTGTGTGTGGGGGGGG
>CBMN010047560.1:0-10616 GCA_000582825.1 Hordeum pubiflorum
TCCTTTGGTTGCATATATTTTGCAACAACTAATGGTAAACGGTATTGCTACCAATGACAGATGCCGCCTTTTTGTCTGCTCGGTCCATACGTCGCTTATGGTTGTACTTCGCTTTCTTCTCATCGGACATTCGTGCATACCAATTTTTACCACTTTTGGGTTTTTCAGCTGCTTGATTTACGTTTGAGTTGGTTATATTGCTCAAAGGGGTTCGTTGCACATCTAGTGATGAAGAAGCATGTGTTTGACAAACTTCCTTATTATTAATACGAATGACAAATGCAGCCTTTTTACCACATTTTGTTTGAACTGCTTGATTTGTGGTCTCATGAGTAGGCGTATTCGCTAGATCTTTAAATGGGGAACGCTCCCTTGATCCTAACGCATGCAGACAATGATTCCTCATCTGTGGCATGTTGAGAAAAAGGGGAACATCATAAATCAGTAGAATGAAAAAATGATGCTACACAGCGATCGTCAGAGTAGGTATGCAGAGTTCTCATATAATATTGAGATGCTCAATTCTTAAATGTTGCAAACGCAGTAAGTACAAACTATCAAGTGTTGAAGTAAATCTAAAAATGTGACGAAAAGGACCTTAGATGTAGGAAATACTAATGAGTGGCAATGTTCTGAACATGTAGAAATAAAGTATTTGTTATTAGGGAGGAGGGTAAAAAGAAGATATAAAATATTCTTAGTGAGATTGCCTAAATTTCGTATATTTGTGGATCAACGAAAACATGTTCAGAAAGTGCAGAAGCTATTGCGCAGTAATTTTCCTGCCACTTGAGGAGTGAGTCGTGGTAGATTGAGAATGTGTAGATAATGAAGAGCATTGAAAAGGTAATTCAAGTGACATTTTGTGAACCATATGAAGAGCTTAAAATTTCAATAATCAAACTATAAATGTAAATAATCAAACTCTGGAAGTAAATAATCATAACCACAGGCATCAAATTATGTTGTGTATGAAACATAAACTAGATCATATGCTGGGCAATCCCTTTGGTGTGGGTGTATTTCTTACTTGGAATGTTACCGACCATCTTTCTAGGTGAAAGCAAACTTCTAGACTATTATTTTTTTGAGAATTAATTCTAGCATGTCTCGAATAAGTATCTTGCTTCTAATTATCATGTTATTGTTTCAACATTAGTCTAACTACCATTATTATTTAAAAACAAAATCTAGTTTTGCTTTCATGCCGGTTAATGCGAAATTTCCAATCAAACCAGAAAGCCCTGAGGGATCTACATCAGATATATCGCATAGGCCTCCTGGACAGAAAGATACTTGTTCTGGACTATTTGGTGATTCTTTCAAGCTACTCCCTCCGTCCCATAATATAAGAGCGTTTTTCACAATACTGTAGTGTCAAAAACGCTCTTATATTACAGGACGGAGGGAGTACAAGGGAAGTTCTCTGTTGAAGAGATACTTAATACCGAGTTTCATGAAGGAAGTAATAGTAACGAAATGATGGGAAATTTTTCTGTAGATGGATTCAACTTTGCAGCAGGAAAATGTTCAGTTCCATATAGGGAGTCCCCAACTGACCTCCATAAAAATAGGTAACCAAAATATGTTGTCCCAGAAAGTGGCATTGCAAGTGTGGTAGAAGCTGAAGTACCAACGGAAGATGCTAGTTCTTCACAAAATTCGGTTGTTTCTTCTCAACATTCGCTAGATTATCCTTTTCACAGAACTGATCCAGTGGGGTTCAGTTTGTTGTCGTACTTCCCAGAAAAGGACCACATGATGATAAATTTATCCAATAGGATGACAAGTTTAACTGGACATGCAGAGCATCCACCAATGCAAGATTACCAGAACATGCATAATGATATGGTCGGATCAAGAAAATAAGGAGCTAATCTTGTTCCAGTCCCGGGTGTGAATAATGACGTGTTGCTTGATCTAAACAGAAATTATCAGGCTATAAATACTTATGTCTCCTATCTCCAGAATGGCTATGTGGATTCGACGAGTGTTCCATTTGTCAGCCCTCTGGACAATTCATTTTGCATAGTCATCGGCGAATTTGTATTAATCTACACTTCATCTAAAGGAAACTTACTTGTGTAGGTTGTCGGCATACTTTTGGCAGCAAAGGAGGACGCCGCCGCCGCCTCGCGCTCACAGCTGAGGACCAGCGGGCAGTGGAACCGCTCCCAGGGGAGGACCGGCGGGGGGCTGCTCCTCTGGGAAGCAGAAGAGGACCGGAGGGGATGACCGCGGCTAGGCGGCAGAGGATGAGTGGATCGCGGCGAGCGGCGGAGGCCGAGTGGATCGGCCGGAGGCGGGCGGAGCGAGAGGCCGCGGAGGATTGGCTGGTAGTGGACGGAGCGGGAGGTGGCGGAGGATTGGCGGGCGGCGGCGGAGGCCCTCCGTCTGTGCTGCTCCAAACACTGCTTCCGTCGTTTGGGAGTAGAAGGAACGGGCGGAGCGGGTACAAGGACGTGTGCAGCGGTTTTGTTTCCTTTTTCTATGAAAGTGTGGGTAGCTTTAGCGTGGCTTGTTACGTTAAACACTGAGGATTACAGGCCTTCAGATCTTGTACATGGACGTGCCTGATATTTTCTATCAGCCCTCTCTCGTGATTTTATAGGGGTAGTAGCTAGATATAAGGTGAGCGAAGTATGGACGGATATTCACTGTCTCGATCGGGTTTTAATTATTGTAAATTATGCTCCTAGGAAAAGTAAGAAAGCATAAAATTTCTTATCTTTTAGTTGATTTGCGCCACTTATAAATATAAGAAAATGTTAGTGACATTTTAATTAAAATCCCACATTTGAAACAAATATTCGTGATAGTTCAATTAAAATCATACATTTCAAACAAATGTTCGTGACATTTTTAGAAAATCTTTATACAATGTAACTACATGTTTGTGTAATTTTGAAAAATGTGCTTGGTAATATTCATAAAATGTTCAGGACATTTTAGAAATTTTTTGTTAGGAATTTCAGTTTCCATCAATTATTTGGTTTGCACATGGAAAGTCTTGATTATTAAAGTAATTGAAATCAAGTTCAGAAATATTTCATACAAACAATTATGTCGATCCTTTTCATTTTATTAGAGAAACACAAGTTTCCATTTTTGTGATATTTTGAACTGGGTGTTAAATCGTTACAACGTCCATTTTCCATGATAAGCTTCCATTGCCACAAATCCATAATTTATTCAGGTTCCTACTAGAAGGACATGCAAAAGTGGTTCCTTGATCATATCAATTCTATATCCAATACAATTAAATGTGGGGGTAAACGGGTGGATCACTATAGGCCTGCAAGATGTATGAAAGTGGCAAATTAGAATATACAACATTTTATTCTTGTTTCGACGACATCTTGATCATCATTCGAGTAAAGCAACAAATTAGAAGTGCGGCTTGTTATTTTATTGTCTGTCACATATCTAGAGTATAAACTCATACATACAATTATTATGACGTTACATATCTAGAAGAGCATTACAATGGTATGAGGGGCGTTTTGCTAAAGGGTTGCAATGTAGCAAGACATTTAACACAAGCATGTTCTTTGCTTGAAATCGGTGTTTAGGTCCTTTGGTTGCATATATTTTGTAACAACTAATGGTAAACGGTATTGCAGCGTTGTTATTCTATAATATAGGTAATACTATGTCGGTTGCCCATTGACAATGAATAATGATGGTAATTCTGGGCCTCGGGTCATTCTTCTATGCGATTTTTTTAATGTCCTAGGTATTTCGACGATCACAATTTTGGCAAGACAGACAAAAATGTTGGATATATGCCATCAAGGAAATAAGAAAATAGTATTTTATTTCATGCTTTTAATTAATGTTTATATTTCTGTGCTATGATTGCAATGATTATTGAATAAAAGATTTACAAGAAAACTCAGTATTATTTTATTAGTTTTTGTAAAGTTATTTATAAAGTTAGTTCCGAGGTGTTTGTAGCTAGATTGAAGTCAATTCTTTCAGAGATCAACTAACCAAACATAGTGATTTTGTTCCGTGGAGAATTATCATAGGTAACATTATAGTGGCATATGAATCATAACATACAATCAAAAAAAAGAAAAAAAGGGAAATACGACATGTGCGCAATTAAGCATGACATCAGGATGGAATGCACGTTCCTAGCAAAGATTCAATCTTGGCTCGGTTTAATGATGTGTTTATTAAGCTAATCATGGCTTGTTTTACAACGGGTAAATATATGGTGAGGCCTAATGGACAAGAAACAAAATTTATTACTCCATCTCAAGGCCTCCTACAACATGATCCTTTGTCTCCATACCTTTCTATCCTTTGTGTGGAGGGCCTCACGAGTTCGTTAGGAGACACTGAAGAAAATAATGCTCTTAAGGAAGTTAAAGTGTGGTGTAATGGTCAAACGGTCTCAAACCTCCTATTTGCACACGATTCATTGATTCTTATGCAGACTCATGTGCAGTATTCGTCTATACTACGACAAGTTCTTCATTTCTATTTTGCCACGTCAGGTTGATTGTTCAGTGAAGATAAGTGCAATATTTTCTTTCAGTCCTTGAACTACGATGGAAGCGAAGGTATCTATTTGTTTGGAATTAAACATAATTAGGAAAGCACTCACGGATAAATATTTGGGTCTACCGCCCCTTGTTGGTATTAATTGATACGATTATTTCGAACATATTATTGATAGAGTCATCAAAAGGCTAAAACTCTATGGGTATTAGGTATGAGTGTCAAACATTTAGTAGAAATTGAGTTTTTTGTCCGAACGTCTTCAAAGGGTAAGGACCGTCCACAATTCATACGGTAGTGATGGATTGATCATGTCTACATGGGAAACTAAGGGAAAAACTTGTATGATGCCTTGTCATTCACAAGAAAATTGGTCGAAAACATATACAATAAGCCGCCATGTAGCTAAACTACATCATATGAAAGCACCATTCCGCAGACACGCCCAATCACAACACACACACAAATATGGCCTGCCACAATTGGCATCACCAGTTATGTCAACCATTGCACCCATGACGTGACGACAACTCTAGAAACACGTGTGACATTCGATTATAGAAAGCTCTGATTTTGATTATATAAACGACGAGCGCAATTAATTGGATTTCTACGCACTCATCTATTTTGCTCCTAATATAAGTTGAGCGGGGTATAGGCTGGATATTCGCGGCCTCAATTGGGTTTTAATTCTTTTAAATTATGCTCCTAGCAAAGCAAGCATAAACTTGTTTATCTTTTAGTTGATCTGCGCCACTTTTAAATATAAGAAAATGGTCGTGATATTTTAATTAAATTCACATAGTTCAAACAAATGTTCATGACATTTTCCGAAAACATTTATACAAACTAAATAAATGTTCATATAATTTAAAAAATATGTTTGATAACATTCAAAAATGTTCATGACATTTAAAAAAATATTATTTTGGGAATTTCAATTTCTATTAATTAATTGGTGTGCACATGGAAAGTCTTGATTATTGTAAGTGATAACAATCAACTTCAGAAACATTCCACTCAAATGGAATCTCGTTCCTTTTCACTTTATTGCATAAAGAAAAGTTTCCACTTTTTGTAGTTATGTATAAGTGAGTGTTAAATATTTACTACGTCCATTTTGCTCATAAGCTTCCATTGCCACAAATAGATAATTTACTCAGGTTCCTACTAAAATGCCATGCATAAGTGGTGCTTTGATCTACTCGGTTCTATATCCAATACAATTATATGCATCGGAAAAAAGGGTGGCTCATTATAGGCCTTCCAAATATACTAAAGCGAAAAATCAGAATATGTAACTTGTTATATTTGTGTCGACTACATCTTGACCATCATCCAATAAAGCATCAAATCAGAAGTGAAGCTTGTTCTTTTATTTTCCGTTACGTATCTAGAGTATAAACTAGTAGATACAAGTGTTATGACGTTAAATATCTAGAAGAGCATTAAAATGGTATGTGGGGCATTTTGCTAAAGGGAATGCAATGTAGCAGGACATTGACGACAGACATGTTCTTTGCTAGAAATCATTGTTAAGGTCCTTTTGTTGCATATATGTTGCAACAACTAATGGTAAACGGTATTGTTACCAATGACAGATGCCGCCTTTTTGTCCGCTCAGTCCATACGTCGCTTCTGGTTGAACGCCGGTCTCTTCTCATCGGACCTTAGATGTAGCAAAGGCTGATGAGTGGCAATGTTCTGAACATGTAGAAATAATGTATTTGTTATTAGGGAGGAGGCAAAAAAGAAGATATAAAATATTCTTAGTGAGATTGCCTAAATTTTGTATATTGGTGGATCAATGAAAACATGTTCAAAAAGTTTAGACGCTATTGCGTAGTAATTTTCGTGCCACTTGAGGAGTGAGTCGTGGTAGATTGGGAATGTGTAGATAATGGAGAGCATTGAAAAGGTAATTGAAGTGATATTTTGTGAACCATATGAAGAGCTTAAACTCTCAATAATCAAACTCTAAATGTAAATAATCAAACTCTGGAAGTAAATAATCATAACCACAGGCATCAAATTATGTTGTGTATGAAACATAAACTAGATAATATACTGGGCAATCCCACTGATGTGGGTGTATTTCTTACTCAGAATGTTACCGACCATCTTTCTAGGTGAAAACAAACTTCTAGCCTATTTAATTTCTTAAAATTAAATTCTAGCCTATATGGAATAAGTATCTTGCTTCTAATTAGCATGTTATTGTTTCAACATTAGTCTAACTACCATTATTTTTTTAAAACAAAATCCAGTTCTGCTTTCATGGCGGTTAATGCGAAATTTCCAGTCAAACCAGAAGGCCCTGAGGGATCTACATCGGAGATATCTCATATGCCTCCTGGACTGAAATATAGTTGTCCTGGGCTATTTGGCGATTCTTTCAAGCTGCAAGGGAATTTCTGTGTTGAAGAGATACTTAATACCGAGTTTCATGAAAGAAGTAATAGTAACGAATTGATGGGAAAAAATTTCTGTGGATGGATTCAACTTTGCAGCAGGAAAATGTTCTGTTCCATATAGGGAGTCCCTAACTGACCTCCATGAAAATAGGCAACCAAAATGTGTTGTCCCAGAAAGTGGCATTGCAAGTGTGGTAGAAGCTGAAGTACCAATGGAAGATGCTAGTTCTTCATAAAATTATGTTGTTTCTTCTGAACATTCGCCAGATTATCCTTTTCACAGAACTGATCTAGTGGGGTCCAGTTTATTGTCGTACTTCCGAGAGAAGGACCACATCATGATAAATTTATCCAATAGGATGACAAGTTCAACTAGACATGTAGAGCATCCACCAATACTAGATTTACAGACCATGCGTAATGATATGGTCGGATCATCAGAATATGGAGTTAATCTTATTTGAGTCCCAGGTGTGAATAAAGATGTGTTGCTTGATCTAAACATAACTTATCAGGCTATAAATACTTATGTCTCCTATCTCCGAAATGGCCATGTGGATTCGACGGGTGTTCCGTTTGTCAACCATCTGGACATTCATTATGCACACACATCGGTGAATTTGTATACATCTACACTTCATCCAAAGGAAACTTACTGGTCCAGGTTGTCGGCGTCCTTTGGGCAGTAGAGGAGGGCGCTGTGGCCGCCCCGTGCTGATAGCACAGGACCAGCGGGCAGTGGCAGTGCTCCTGAGTTCTTCGGGTAGCGGCGAAGGACCGAAGGGGGGCTGCTCCCCGGGGAAGCAGAAGAGGACCAGAGGGGACGACCGCAGCGGGGGAGGCCGAGGATGATTGGATCGCGGCGGGCAGTGGAGGCCGAATGGATCGGTGGGAGGCGGACGGTGCGGGAGGCGGATGGTGCAGGAGGTGGCGGAGGATTGGCTGGCAGTGGACGGAGTGGGAGGCGGCGGAGGCCCTCCGTTTGTGCTGCTCCGAATCCTGCTTCAGTCGATTGGGAGGGGAAGGAATGAGCGGTGCAGGTTTAAGGATGTGCGCAGCGGTTTTGTTTCCTTTTTCGATGAAGTGTGTCTAGCATTAGCGTGGCTTGTTATGTTAAACACGGGGGATTACAGGCCTTCAGATGTTGTACATGGACGTGCCTGATTGTTTCGATCCGCCCTCTCGTGCTTTTATAGGGGTAGTAGATATAAGGTGAGCGGACTATGGATGGATATTCGCGGCCTTGATCGGAGTTTAATTATTTTAATTTATGCTCCTAGGAAAAATAATAAAGCATAAAATTTCTTATCTTTTATTTGATTTGTGCCACTCATAAATATAAGAAAATGTTTGTGACATTTTAATTAAAATCCCACATTTCAAGAAAATATTCGTGATAGTTTACTTAAAATCATGCATTTTAAACAAATGTTCGTGACATTTTTAGAAAATGTTTATACAATGTAACTAAATGTTTGTGTAATTTTGTAGCTTGGTAATATTCAAAAAATGTTCATGACATTTTAAAAATTGTTTGTTAGGAATTTCAATTTCTATCAATTATTTGATGTTGCCATGGAAACTCTTGATTATTTTAAGTAATTGCAATCAAGTTCAGAAACATTTCACACAAACTATTATGTTGATCCTTTTCATTTTATTAGAGAAACAAACGTTTCCATTTGTGTGATATGTTGAAGTGAGTGTTAAATCATTACAACGTCCATTTTGCATGATAAGCTTTCATTGCCACAAATCTATAATTTATGCAGTTCCTACTAAAAAGACATGCCAAAGTGGTGCCTTCATCTTATCGATTCTATATCCAATACAATTACGTGTGTGGGTAAACGGGTGGATCACTATAGGCCTGCAAGATGTATCAAAGCGACAAATCAGAATATAAAACATGTTATTCTTGTTTTGACTACATCTTAATCATCATCTGAGTAAAGCAATAAATCCGAAGTGTGGCTTGTTATTTTATTATCCGTTACGTATCTAGAGTATAAACTCATGCATACAATTGTTATGACTTTACATATCTAGAAGAGCATTAAAATGGTATAAGGGGTGTTTTGCTAAAGGGGATGCAATGTAGCAAGACATTTAAGACATGCATGTTGTTTTCTTGAAATCGGTGTTTAGGTCATTTGGTTGCATCTATTTTGTAACAACTAATGGTAAACGGTATTGCAGCATTGTTATTCTATAATATAGGTAATACTATGTCGGCTTCCCATTGACAATGAATAATGATGGTAATTCTGGGCCTCAGATCATTCTTCTATGCTATTTTTTCAATGTCCTAGGTATTTCGAAGATCACAATTTTGGCAATATAGAAGAAAATGTTGGATATATTCCATCGAGGAATTAAGAAATATTATTTATTTTTAAGTTTTTAATTAATGTTTATATTTCTGTGCTATCATTGCAATAATTATTGAATAAGAGATTTAGAAGAAAGCTCGGTATTATCTTATTAGTTTCTGTAAAGTTATTTATAAGTTTAGTTCCAATGTGTTTGTAGCTAGATTGAAGACAATTCTTTCGGAGATCAACTAACCAAACAGAGTGCTTTTGTTACGAGGAGAATGATCATAGGTAACATTATACTGGCATTTGAATCATAACACACAATCAAAAAAGGAAACAAGGAAATATGGCATGTGCGCAATTAAGCATGACGTGCATAATGCATACGATAGGGTGGAATGTGCGTTTCTAACGAAGATTCAAACTTGGCTCGGTTTTAATTATGTGTTTATTAAGCTAATCATGGCTTGTTTTACAATGGGTAAATATATGGTGAGGTCTAATGGACAAGAAACAAAATTTATTACTCCATCTCAAGGCATCCTACAACATGATCCTTTGTCTCCATACCTTTTTATCCTTTGTGTGGAGGGCCTCATGAGTTTGTTAGGATATGCTGAAGAAAATAATGGTCCTAAGGAATTTAATGTGTGGTGTAATGGTCAAACGGTCTCAAACCTCCTATTTTCACACGATTCATTTATTCTTATGTAGGCTCATGTGCAGAATTCGACTATACTACGACAAGTTCTTCATTTCTATTTTGCAACGTCAGGTTGATTTTTCAGTGAAGCTAAGTGCAATATTTTCTTTCAGTCCATGAACTACAGTGGAAGCGATGGTAACTATTTGTTTGGGATTAAAAATAATTAGGAAAGCACTCACGGATAAATATTCGGGTCTACTGCCCATTGTTGGTATTGATTGATACGATTGTTTCGAACATCTTATTGATAGTCATCAAAAGGATAAAACTCTATGATTATTAGGTATGAGTGACAAACATTTAGTAGAAATTGAGTTTTTTTATCCGAACGTCTTCAAAGGGCAAGGACTAACCACAATTCATATGGTAGAGATGGACTGATCATGTCTACCTGGGAAACTAAGCGAAAACCCCGTATGATGCCTTGTCATTCACAAGAAAATTGGTCGAAAACATAGACAATAAGCCGCCATGTCGCTAAACTACATCAGGAGCACCGCCATATGAAAGCACCATCCTGCAGACTCGACCAATCACAACACACACAAATATGGCCTGCCACCAATGGCATCACTAGTTATGTCAACCATCGCGCCCATGACGTGACGACAACTCTAGAAACACGTGTGACATTCGATTATAGAAAGCTCTGATTTTGATTATATAAAC
>CBMN010047635.1:0-11562 GCA_000582825.1 Hordeum pubiflorum
ATGGTCTCAATTTTGCTACTGGTTTCGTGCTAGTTTGGACCACCAGCACCCTAAGATTATTCTGTGCTAGTTTGGTTTCCTTAAGATTTCGAGGTTTCTTTCAAGGAACAGATAGTATGCAAATGTAGACTGCAGCACAAAGAGTCAATGAGATAGACATCTCTTCCTAATCGATCTATCCTTCCTTGATTGAAACACTACTATAGCTTAGTTGCTGTGATTTGTTCGGAAAGACATGTGAGAACACAAAAAAAAAATAAGTGTACAGTCTATATTTTAGCTAATAACTAATGGTTCATTTGGGTTGGAAGTATGATGTTACGGTGACGACGACGACATCGACATGGGGTTGCGGCGGCGACGATGGCAACATCGACATGGGGTCGCGATGGCGAAGGCGGCGACATCAATCGACATGGGGCTACAACAATGACAATGACGACAACCCTCTAAGCGCGGCGGTGTATCTTCGCAATGTATATGTACTAAATGTATGAAGTGGATATGTGGACGAAACATATGTATGCATGTATCGTATGTATTTTCTTAATTTTGTAGTCATGTCAAACCTATGTTTTTTGTTTTTTCAAATTTCTAGTGGTGGCATTGGAGTTAGTGGGCACCTCACTAGTACCATGGTATAGTAGTGGCGTTTGAATGTATGCCACGCCATTGCTATTTCACTTACTGGTGGCGTGAGTGAATAGTGCCACGCCACCAGTATGTAAAATACCAATGGCGTGGGGCCCGCACGCCATCGGTATTTTGTTAACAATGGCACCATATTGGTGGCGTCGACCCCTCACGCCAGCATTGTGGTTTTTAGAACGTTGGCACTAGCGTTTTTTGCACTAGTGCAATCAACCCCTTCGAGTTGCCACACAGCGGCGATGGCCTCACACCTAAGTTCTCCTATGAGAACATCCGTCGTGACAAAACCACGACAGTCGGCGCCCACCGTGGGGCCTTCGCGCGGTGGAGTTGAGTTTTCGAAGGGAGCTCTTCCAGGGTTCGGGCGCTACGCGGTGGCTCAGATGAGCAAGAGCCGTCGTGGCAAGCTCTGCGTTGACAATTCAGGCTGGGGTCCCGAGGCCGACTCAATCGAGTTCGGGTGCCAAGTCCCCTTCGGGAAGATCCATATCTTCATCGACAAGATCGGTGAGCCGGAGCTCAAGCCGGACGTCTGCACCAACGTCGTCAAGCCGGCTCGACGCGCTCGTGCCGGCCGGTGTCAGGCCGGTCGAAGCCGCGTCCCCATAGAGAAAGCCAGGGCGACCCATCCTCCTAAGACTCACGGAGGTCAAGGTGGTAATAACAAGCGGAAGCAGCCCGAAGGCGGATATGAATTTATGGCTAATGCCGGCTCAGTTCTCAAAGGCCAGCGTCAAGGTCATCAATAGGGAAGGACCCGTCAGGGGAGCAGGACACACAACTACGGAGATGCACTCAGAGCGCCTTGTCCCAAGCATGGAACCCCAGATAAGCCGGCTAATCATTCATGGGAAGATTGCTATATCATGCAGGAATTCCGAAAAGGGGGGTTCCAAAACCATCACGAGGAACATCCGGGTCAGCATGACCTAGGTGAGTCGTGCGCCGGCTCGCCGGGAAGTTCTAAACAACGGAGTACGGGGCAGTATCCTGTGTTCACCACCAATGCTTGCAAGCAGAACGGCAAACCAAAACAGAGGGCCGTCAACGTACTCGAACCGGCAACTCCCCAATATCCCAATTGGTCTTAGCAGCCAAGCACTTGGAGCAGGGAGGATCATCCTCCGAGGGTTGACAACCTGGGGGACTTGGCGTTGGTGGTAGCACCTCAGGTGGGTGGATATACCCTGACCAAGGTTTTGATGCATGGAGGTAGCAGCATTAACATCCTTTATTACGACACCTTTCGACGGATGAACCTCTCTGATAGTTGTTCGCAACCTTCAACCACTATTTTTCCATGGCGTGGTTCCCGAAAAGTCAGTGTACCCAATCGGGCGAGTTACACTCGATGTTGCTTTCGGTGATGAATATAATTACAGGTGCGAGCCTCTCACTTATGAGCTGGTCAAAATAAAGAGCCCTTACCACGCTCTCTTTAGAAGACCGGCTTACGCTCGTTTCATGCCTCGCCCGTGTTACGTTTACCTCCATCTTAAAATGCCGGGTCTCAAAGGTACAATCACCGTGAAGGGCAACAGGGAAATCGCTCGAGAGTGCGAGGAAGGAGACGCAGCCTATGCCGAGTTGGCTTGTGCTGCCGAGGAGCTGAAGTTCTACACGGCCAATGTCGACCCGGCTGACATGAGTCCTCTCAGGAAACCAACCACAGAGTCTGAGTCACCACTCAAGTTCAAGCCAGCTGAAGATACCGAGCAGGTAGATTTCGTGGAAGGCGACTCATCCAAGCAGTTCACCATTGGGACAGGCTTAGATCCCGGACTGGAAAATGCGCTCATTGAATTCATCCGTGAGAATCAGGACATCTNTGCATGGAAACCTTCTGACATGCCCAGAGTCCCAAGAAGACTCGCTGAGCACCTCCTCAATGTGGATCCTAAAATGAAGCCTGTGCGGCAATATGTCCGTCGTTTCAACGAGGAGAGACACAAGGCTATTGGAGAAGAGGTAGCCCGGCTCCTAGCTGCCGGGTTTATCATTAAAGTCTTTCATCTTGAGTGGCTGGCTAACTCGGTGCTTGTTTTGAAAAAGAACGGCACCTGGCGCATGTGCGTTGATTACACAGATCTCAATAAAGCTTGTCCCAAAGACCCTTTTGCTCTCCCCCGTATCGATTAGATCATCGACTCTATGGCGGGTTGCGAGCGCTTGTGTTTTCTGGATGCATACTCTGGTTATCACCAGATCAAAATGGCAAAGGAGGATCAAGAGAAGACGGCTTTCATAACCCCCTTTGGAGCTTTCTGGTACGTCTCTATGCCCTTCGGGCTTAAAAGCGCCGGGGTGACTTATCAACGTTGTGTTCAGAATTGCCTTCACTCACAAATCGGGCGTAAAGTTCATGCTTATGTTGATGATATCATGGTGAAATCCTAAAAGAAGGAGACACTCTTAGACGATCTTAAGGAGACGTTTGATAATATACGGGTGTACCAAATGAAGCTCAACCCGGCGAAATGCGTCTTCGTTGTTCCTGCGGGCAAACTATTGGGATTCCTAGTGTCCGAGCGAGGCATTGAAGCTAACCCGGACAAGATCAAAGCAGTTACCTCATTGGCCAACCCGGCTAATATAAACCAGGTCCAGCGCATGGCCGGCCGCATAGCAGCATTAAGCCAGTTTATAAGCCGCCTTGGTGAGAAGGCGATTCCCCTCTACCAGTTGTTAAGTAAAACAAACAAGTTTGTTTGGACTGATGCGACTAACGAAGCTTTTGAAGCTCTCAAGAAGCAGTTGATTGAGCCGCCCGTTTTAGCCGCCCCGATGGACAAAGAGCCCATGCTCCTGTACATTGCCGCTAATTCAAGGGCGGTGAGTGTCGCGGTTGTCATTGAAAGGAAGGAGGCAGGAAAGGAGTATCCGGTTCAGCGGCCGGTCTACTTCTTTAGTGAAGTTTTAACCTTGTCCAAGCAACGATATCCACATTGGTAGAAGCTGGTTTTTGGAGTGTCCATGGCAAGCCAGAAACTGAAGCATTATTTTCACGAACATCCAATTACAGTGGTCAGTTCAACGCCTCTTGGAGACATTATACAGAATCGGGAGGCTACTGGCCGAATCGCCAAGTGGGCAATNNNGCTTGGCCCTCACCACGTGAAATACATGCCCCATACAGCCATCAAGTCCCAAGCTTTGGTCGATTTCATCAATGATTGGACAGAGTTGCAGATTCCAGAAGATAAGCCAGATAACACCTACTGGACTATACACTTTCATGGATCCAGGCAGTTGGAAGGCTCGGGGGCTGGAATTGTTATATCCTCTCCGAAAGGTGACAAATTTTGTTATGCTTTACGGCTCATGTTCCCATGTACTAACAATGCAGCCGAATACGAGGCCCTCTTGCACGGACTTAGAATGGCTAAAGAGATGAATTTCAGCGGGGTCAGGTGTTTGGGCGACTCAGATTTGGTGGCTCAGCAAGTTTTGGGGACTTGGGACTCTAAAGATCCCCTGATGGCGGCTTACTGACGAGCAATCTCAGATGTGGCCGGTCATTTTCAGGGCTATCAAGTCGACCATATCGATCGACGGCAAAACGAGGCGGCTGATGCATTTTCACGACTCGGCTCTCAGCGAAAGCCAGTTCCTCTGAACGTCTTTCTGGATGTCCTTCATAGCCCCTCTGTAAGATTACCGCCTGAAGAGGACATAGCCATTCCTGACCCAGAATCACACTTGGTGGCGGCTCTTCATGCTATTCCAGACTGGACGATCCCGTATCTGGCCTATTTAACCAGAGGTGAACTGCCAGCGGAGGAGGTCGAGGATCGTCAGATAATCCGGCGATCCAAGTCTATGACTATCATTAGGGGTGAGTTATACCGACGGAGTAGCACATGTGTTTTTCAACATTGCGTCTCCCGGAGGAAGGTCAAGAAATCCTTAATGAGATGCACGCTGATGACTGTGGGCATCACGCCGGCTCAAGATCTCTGGTGGCCAAAGCTTTTCGCCATGGGATTTATTGTCTGACGGCTCAAGCAGACGTGGAAGATATCGTGTGCAAGTGCGACGGGTGTGATAAGTTCGCTCGTCAAGCCCATGTGTCGGCTCAGGAATTACGCATGATCCCAATTACTTGGCCGTTCGCAGTTTGGCGGCTTGATATGGTCGGCCCGTTCAAGATGTCTTCTGATAAAAATACTCACCTACTGGTGGCGATTGATATGTTCACCCAGTGGGTTGAAGCAGAGCCCATCAGCAGTTGTGATGCAGAAACGGCTATTAAGTTTGTGAACAAGTCAATCTACCGTTTTGGTTATCCTCATAGTATCATTACTGACAATGGTACCAATCTATCCAAAGGGGCTATGGAGCAATTTTGTCAGAAAGAGCATATCTGGCTTGACTTGGCAGCAGTGGCGCACCCACAATCTAATGGACAAGCTGAGCTTGCTAATCAAGAGATCTTAAGAGGGATAAAGCCCAGGCTCATGGTTCCATTACAACGTACCCCAGGCTATTGGGTTGAGCAACTTCCTTCGGTACTTTGGAGCATCAGAACGATTCCAAATAGGTCTACTGGTTACACGCCCTTCTTCCTGGTATACAGAGCTGAGGCAGTTTTGCCGAGTGATATCCATCATGATTCTCCTCGAGTCGCTTCTTATGTTGAGACAGATAATGAACAAGCACGTCAGGATTGTTTGGACGCCTTGGAGGAAGAACGTGACTTTGCAGCAGCCAGATCAGCTTTACATCAGCAAGACCTACGTCGCTATCATTGTCGTAGAGTTAAAAGTCGCACCTGTCAAGAGGGTGACTTAGTGCTTAGTTTGATTCAAGATCAAACAGGGATGCATAAGCTTTTGCCGTCGTGGAAGGTCCTTTCGTGGTCCACAAAAACCTTCACAATGGTTCCTATTATCCGATAGATCTGCGACCAGGTTCATACACCTCTGCAGAAGAGACGACCCGATCTTGGAACATTGCTCAACTTCGGCCTTACTATACTTAGAGCTACCGGCTCATCATTTTGTATTTCCCCCTTTCTTAGCAATTCTATAAATACTTCTATATGTTCAAATATAATAAAGCCAACACCCTCGAAACTTGGGGTATCTGTCGTTTCAGCCTATAAGATTGAGCATCCGTCTTTATTGTTTGGAACATAGGGCATTTGGGAGCTTCCAACTCATCGAGTTTAGCTTTCTCACACTCTTGACCCGGCAAAATAAGTACGCCACAATGTATGGTTAAACCTGCATGTGTGTTTGATGCGACTCCGATCAGATGACCCCATGTACTCTTGACAAGTCAATCCTTGATGGACCCTGAACTTTTCAAGGTTAAAACATTGGTTTGAGTCATGTGAGAGCCGACATACAGAGACCTAGGATAATCCATGGGTTATCATACCCGCTTCATTGAAGCAATACTTGAGCCTCGAAAGCAAGTCTTTTTTACCGAGTCTCACTGAGCCGGCTTATTACAATTTTTTTGTTATGCTGACTCTTCTAGAATAAAACATTATTTTTAAATCCTACTCATGTAAGGGTACCGGGTTATGAAACTGTGATCGTATTATGACCAGTTCAAAATATATTTCTGCAAAAATTGCGGAAAGAGTCTTTCAAACATCAGGTTACAGTAGCATGCGCATATATCTCCAAGCAACAAGTATATTGAGCAAAACTAGCCAAGACAGATCAAGATTTGAACAAAGGTTGATCATACACAAAAACTTTCATCAAGACAACATGCAGGGTTGAAAGGCGTGCACGAAGGCACGACACAGGTAAAACGACCACAGTTTTAAGCATATTACAAGACACTTCAGACCCGGGTAATGAAAATCACAGGTTTTTTGTAACCCGGCCTCTATGCTTTCCGGGTCAATCTTCGGTTTGGTTTGGTGCATGGGACGTCTCCGGGTTGTCCTCAGCCCGAGTTTTCGGATCTACGGTCTGGAGGTCCTCCAAGTTCCAGTTGCAGTGGGTCAAGGCTTCAAATATGGCTTCATCATTCAAAACGGGAGACGGGTCAACGTCAGGGGCGAAAAGGTGCTTCTAGCGTTGTGGAGTCAGGCTAACTGATTTAAACGCGGGCGGCTGAACCCGAGTGTTATTTGAGTCATAAGCTGGATGATAGCTTTTCAGTGACATGTCATTCACAAGCTGACTAGCAAATACCCGAGCCTCCTTGGTGCACTGCAGATAATCAGCCTCAGTAAAATCTGACCCGTCAGCCTTCAGCGCTGGAAATCCTCCGGCCATCTCCGCCGGGTCAAGCTCTGTAGCGTAAGCCAAAGCTCGACTCAAGGAATACGTAGCTCCGGCTCATGCAGCCGATCTTTTGAGTTCTCCAATCTGCCTTGGGATTGTCGAGAGGAATGTTAGCACATCTTTTATGAGCCTCACCGGCTCCTTGTTCCCCATGACAGCTTTGATTGTGCATAAGCTTCCAGTTTAGAGCTGTTCCGTTAATGCATATACAACCTTGAGCTTTAGCAATTAATTATCCTAAAGATTGCACGTGTGATGGCCTACAAAAAATTCAAGTGCATAAGCCGTCAGGCGACTTATCTTCATGATTGAGTATTAGATGGATTAACAAAAAGTTTCTCAAGATACCCACTGAAGATGGCTTGAGTCATGTGGTCAATATGGTGTTTTAACCCGGACAATTCTTCAGAGACTGTTTTCAAATAATTCTCAACTTTTTCAGAACGCTGCATCAAGGCAGTTTTCTCATCTTCAAATGATTTCCTCTCTTTTTCAAAGCTTGCCTTAGTTTTCTCCAGATGCTCCAAGGATAACTGCAGTTTCTGTTCTATCTCTGCCCGGGCAGTTTGTCCCACTGCAAGGTCCTTTTTCCAATCATTAATATTAGCTTCAGCCGTTTTTAGAGTTTCTTGTATTCCAAGATACCACAGTGATCCCAATGCAAATACAGTATGATTGACGAGCAAAGTCTCAAGCAGATTGCAAGCGATTACTTGACACTTGGGGGCTAATGCATATCAATTTTCTCCAAAGAATACAATTATCAGATATCCGACTCATTTTAAGAAAATGAGCCGGCCCTTGGGGGCTACGGGTCGAATTCTTCAATGAATATGAAGACCCGACCCATTTCAAGAAAATGAGCCGGCCCTTGGGGGATACGGGTCGAATTCTTCTATGAATATGAAGACCCGACTCATTTCAAGAAAATGAGCCGGCCCTTGGGGGCTACGGGTCAAATTCTTCTATCAACATAAAGACCCGACTCATTTAAAAAAAAATGAGTCGGCCCTTGGGGGCTGCAGGAGGATATATGGAACATGGAATATACAGCAAGGCTAAGCATACCTCATGTCATCTTTTCATCATGTTCACAAGGTCAACTTCCACTTGCTGGCTTGCGGAGAGACGCTCTAGATAACCAGTGTGTAGTTCTTCAATACTGAAAGCTCCATAACTCGGAAGCTCCAGTTTAGCTTTTCCCTTGTCAGGAAGGACAGTCTCCTCCTTGGCAACAAGTTTCGCCAGTACATTAGAGGGTCCTGGAGCAGTATAACCTGACCCGGTAATGGTGACTGCTGCATCCTTGTCACAAGAAACGTTTTCAGCAAGACCCTGAGGAATGGACGGATCAGTATTGGTTGCTGGGTCAATTTGAACATCCATAAGCGAAGTAGTAGTTGTTTGTAGTTCAGGCTGAGGAGGCAAATCGACTTGGATTTCTTGATGTTTTTTAACACGCTCAGTGGCTTCAAGAGCCGCAGCGTCTGGATTTTCCGGTTCAATGACTTCAGGATTGGTAGATGATTTGCCAAGTTTCTTTTTATTGGCCTTGGCCCTACAAAACAAGAGGGCAAAAAAAGTATATGCAAACTCAGAGTTTAGTAAACAAACATATGATACAAAGAAGGAAAAACTTACCCCTGGTTAATAACAAAGGGTGGAAACTTCATGGCAGTTGAGTCGCCAGATGGAGGGGGTAATTCCTGGTAATTTGAATAAGAAGGATTGAGAGGTTGTTTAAAAACACCAGCCTGAGGACGAGACGGAGTTGGACTGTGAGGCACCTCATCTTACAGATAGCGAGCAACTGGTCTGTTGGGTTGGCCAGTTACAAGAATACCAGAACTACTCCGAGTCTGGCGCCTTGAGGCATGATGGGTCTTCTTCAAAATAAAATCGGGATCCAAATAAGCATCTGGGTGAGAAAAACTTACTTTCCGAATGACCCGCCTTATCTTCCTAGGAGACAAGGATTTCGAGCTGGAGGAGATAGAAATTACCTCGACATTGTCAGCCTGGCTTGTGGCAGCATCACCCTGATAGCAAAGGTGTTAGTAAATTCAATAATGGAATGGTTAAGGAAATAAAATATTACCACCATAGATGCATCAACTGATGGCGACTCGCCCCTAAATGACGGTTCATCTACAGTCGCCTTGCTCTTCTTTTTGCTGGGGCCAGCTTTAGGCTTGCAGTGGGGACTTTTCTTTTCTTCTTCCAGAAAGAAGAAGACGCCTGCAAGGTTTGTTGATATAAGTAACAGAATAAAGCATTCAAATTTAAAGAAGTTCCACAAAGAGCAGTCAAAAGCTTGTTGGAGGTTTTTACCGAAGGAGCCGGGTTGAGGGCGTTAAAGGGCTTCAAGCCAACTTGATCACAAATTGCTTGACGTTCTCCCAGCAGCTTTTTTATGATCCTATTTACGTCATCATCTGTCAAAACCATCTTACTGTATCGTTGCGAATCATCCACTCGGCCAGAATAGTTGCACATCAAGTCATTTCGGCAGCTTAACGACAGGATCATCCAGGATACCCAGCACCGCGTCAGGTCTACACCTGTTAAACCCCGAGCCTGCAGAGCTGCCAGTTTTGGAAACACAAAAGCAAATTGATCACGCTCTTCTTGAGAAGCCTGGCTAGGTAGGTCAAAATCCATGGGAAGGCGATCTGGTCTGTAACCCGGCAGGGGGTTCTCATTCTCAGGAGCAGTGTTTTGACAATAAAACCAAGTCTTAGCCCATCCTTTGGGGTGACTCGGCAGGACAACAGCAGGAAAACCGCCATTTCTATGCCTTTGAAGTGAAATTCCACCTAATTCTTGGACCATCTGTGCACTCAGTCTGGTGATTCAAGTAGAAGAATTCCAGGAAGAGTGGGACAGTGGGCTCTATTTGCAGATAAACCTCGAATAAGACTTGAAATTGGCAAAGGTTTGATATGGAGTTAGGGGCCAAATCCTGCGGATGAAGGCGAAGGAAGTTGAGTACATCCCGGAAGAATTTTGACCCCGGGGGAGAAAAGCCTATGAAAAGGTGATCTACGAAAATTACAACTTCTCCTTCGCCAGGTCTCGGACGAGCTTCTCCTTGAGGAGCCCACATCCAGTTGCCTCCTTGGACGGCAACAAACCTTGGTCCTCATATTATTTGAGCACCTCCTCCGAAACTTGTGAAGGCACCCAGTTACAGATGGAAGTTTTTGACATAATGAGATGCCTAGATATAAGCAAAGGGATTACAAGAACACCCATGTTATAATTAAGGATAAAATAGCACAAGTATCTATAGTGGGAGAGATGCCTCAAAGAAGAGCCGACGCTTAAAAATTAACGATATATACATATGGCGGGTTACGATCATGAGGACAAGCCGACGAATATAAGGGAGCCTTACATCAAATAGAAGTTTTCTAATTTTTTGCTAAGTGTGGGACAAATAGGTTCCTACCAAGTTAGCTACAATCATGCATCTGAAAAAGGATCAGAAAAAGAAGCAGTTGCTAAACCTAACAATGAAGCATGGAAACAGCAGTGGTCTGAACTATGGATTCCTAGAAGGGATCTAAGCATACTACGTCTAAAATGGAATCGTTATTTCTACCGCTTCATTCATTTGAGGAAAAGGGATTGGAAACATGCAAGAACCAACAATGGTGATGAACAATCGGGGACGTTTCGGTTTTTTCCGAAGAACTTCGATGAGTTAAGTCAGATCTAAAAGAAAGGGAAATGACATACCTCGATGGTTGCCGGGGGCGCCGAAGGTGCTCGAATGAATCTCGGAGAAGATGGGATGCTGCTGCTGCCCGGAATCGGTCGCCGGAGATGACAGATGAATGGCGACGATGGCGCAACTAGGCTTCGGGCTTGAAGAAGAAGAAGAAGATAAGGCGAGGTAAAAAGTGAAAAGAGGGGCCCTCCACCAATATTTAGAAGTAAAATGCCCGAAGGGGTAACAGCAAGGTGCGGGAAACGAGGAGGCCCACTAAATTTTGAAGAAAGTGACGCCTCGATTTGCGGGATAAAGATACGTGCACAGATCCGTTATGATGTCATCACGTCTTCCCTAAATTTCCGGCGGGTGACGTCATAGGCGGATGGCACAGGAAAAATTGCAAGTAGGAAAGTACCATAAGCCGGTGTTTGGAGAAAATGAGAAGACACAGATACGAGGCAAAAAGCTAAGCCGCCTGATGAAAGTAAAGAAGATTGACATGAACGAGTTCAAATCAACCTGGGGTCTAATGTCGGGGATATGAACCCGCGGTATAACCCGCCGCTTGGACCGGGTTAGACCATGGGCGGCTTAAGGAGCATATGCTTGATGGGGCATAGAGGTGACAGAAAGGCAAGCAGGGAGACTTACTGTGTAGGACGCTTGGCGGCCCAGTACATAAACACGGTGACTCAAGGCCCATGAGGTGGAAGACGCCAGAAGCCTTCTATGCTTGGAAGATAAGATAAGGTAGAATTGTAATAGGTTACGAGTCATAACATGGCCCGGACTCTTGTAAAACTCGGGGGCGTCGACCTGTATATAAAGGCGAGCCCCTGAGGTGGGTAGGTTAGGTTAGAAACTCTCGAAAGCTAGGTCAGTGATTCCGCGCCCTTGTAATCAAGATCACCAGCAATATAGACACCAAAGCAGGACGTAGGCTTT
>CBMN010047769.1:0-28260 GCA_000582825.1 Hordeum pubiflorum
TCTGTGCTTGGAGGCCCAACAAAGTTTACAAGAATAAAGTTGTATAGTAGACATCAATGACTAACACAAATATTACATGGTTTTGAATATTTCAAAACCGATGACGAAGGCTCTACCACTAGCAAAGCATGAGCAACACCAGATATGCCAGATGTGTTAATAACCTATGCCACAAGATTATTGACTCTAGTGCAAGTGGGAGACTGCTGGAAATATGCCATAGAGGCAATAATATTGTATTATTATATTTTCATATTCATAATTAATAGTTATATTCTATGCTATAACTGTTATGGTTCTGGAATATGCGATTCAGTGGAAAACTCATATGCACGTATGGAATGATAAATGGTAAAATAAAGATTCNNAGTCTTGCCTCTAAGACTGGCTCAACTGTTGTTAGTGATCATGTTTCCGTATCTTAGGATATCGCTAAGTGTAATGATAGTCCTAAAACAATATTGAGAGTATGGTGTTAGCAGAACAATCATATTGAATCGACCGAAAACTTCTTTGTTATACTTTGAGATAATATCGTCTAAAATCAATTGTTATAACACGGAGTGTTAATATGTGTTTCATGTTCCTCTGAACATGAGAGTATCATAGTCACTTCTTATCGTACAATGAGCTTTGGGGTTGCTCAAANNNCATCTGTAACTAGGTGATCATAACGGCAACTTTCATGTTTATCGGAAAGTTTGACAAGGGACTAGATATCTCTAGAGTGGGATTTGCTCCTTCGACGATGGAGATATATTATTAGGGCCCTCTCAGTGTGACGGCATCCGTCCTCATCTGGCCAGACACAGGTGACTATGTCACGGGGATGCCAGAACACATCAACGAGAAAAGAAAAAAAACAGTAACGCGATTAATAGTATAGTGAGCATGTGAATGACTCAAGAGGATACCAATACTTCTCGGGTTTCGTAAAGTATCATGAAGCAAAGGGAACATCACATGGTAACCAATGGTTCACTCGAATATCATTTGTGTACCCATAGGGATCGATATGGACGTCCATGGTTCCGCTATCGATCATTGAACAAAGGAGTTTCGTTCATGTCTATGAGCTACCGAACCTACGGGGTCACAAGTTCAAGATAATCACGATCTGCTGAGTGTTAGTAGTGCAGGAGTAATGAGAACATATTTTTGATTTTTTTTCATTAATATTTGAAATAGTTTTGAGAGGATCCGGAAGCTTTTTGAGGTCACCGGAAGTGTTTTGGAGACTATCAGGCAGTACCTGGTATTACAGATAAATAATATATTGGTGGAAAATGTTTCCAGTGATGTTAAATTAATAATAAAGGGCTCTAGTGATTGTTAGGAGGATTTTATATTTCATTTAATATCAACAGGCCTCAAAAGGCCAAGTAGTGGAAATGGAATTGGGCCACCATAGTCCAATAGGGAAGGCTCCCCACTTTTCCAAGTGGGGAGGCCGAATTGTAGTGGGGGCAGGACTCCTCCTCCCCCTCTTGGCCGGCGCACCAAGGAGGGGCTTTCCTTACTTGGTGGCAGCCCATCCTCCCGATCCCACCTATATATACTAGAGGATTTCCGCCCTTTTGACATACAATTTTTGAAGTCTCCTCTAGCCTTCTAGTTCTAGTTATAGTTGATCCTAGTTGGTCAATTAGAGATAGACCTAGATTCTCTAATCCTCATAATTAGAAGCCTAGTGTGGTTCTAATATCCTCCCTCTAATTTCCGGTGACGATTAGCTCTGGATGGTAAAGCGTTGCAGGATCGTGAAGACTGTACGCTTGCAACCAAGTAGAGAGGTCGTGCTTTCGGTCTTTGGTTCGAGGGATCGTTCGTAGGCGATTTGTGGAATCATTCATCTATGGTTCGAGGGACTTCATCAACGATCTTCCCCAACTTGTCTTCTTCCGCTGCATCTCGGATTGGGTAACGATCCGATCCCAACCGTTTGTTGTATATTCGTAGTGTTCCTGGTTGATCGTAGGGATATTTTTTTTGTTTTCTACTAAGTTTCCTAACAATCATGCCACTAGGATAAGGATGACAGGAAGAACCCATTCAAATTCAGAAGCGCACAAGAAATGGACCTGGACTCCACGAGGATGAATTTTCCCTACTTTGTCGACTACCACGCAAGGTGAGTCTTTATTAAATTACTTTTGGGGAGCATATTTTAGGTCATAGCTAGCTAAGGGCATCTTCAACTGCAACCCACAATTTCCTCCCGCATCCATCCGTGGACAGGGAGGGACCAGTCCGCGGACACGGATGCGGGAGGCCGCCATCCAACCGTAGCCTCCTATATGTCCGCCAGTAAATTCAAATTCAAATGTACTCCGATCCACACTACGCGCCGAATCACACCAGCATCGGATTGCATGTCCTATCACAAACAAAAAAGAAGCAAATATGCTTAGTTTCTACATGCCCGATTCCAAAAGAGCATCAATCCAGCAGTCTCTGCATTTCTGCCCTGCCGGACCGGCAATCCCAGCTATCTGCTCCCCGATCAAGGAGGTGTCGTCGCTGCCGCATAGGCAGACTCCGCCACGTCCTCATAGTCCGCAGCCACCCGCTCATCTTTTGGCCGATGCAACATTTGGTAGCTGAAAGATTGCATGATCATTCTTGCGTCAGCATCCAAAGAGTGGACATTCAAGGTCAACATCTTGGCGTCCTCCGCATTGGCGGTGATCTTCACCCTCTTGTCGTACGCTGGCTCCCCGCTATAGGCATTGCAGCGAACATCGTGTGGGTACCCAACTGCTCCCCGGCCACGGTCCGCGTCCGGACAAGCTGCGGTAAAGAATACTCGGAGAAGAGTGGCACCGCCTTAACGTCGACTATGTAAGGCACCATATCGGCAGGGGTTCCGAGCTTCTTGGCGGCGGCGTAGTGAGGAGGCTTGTAAGGCTTCGGCCACGACGCAGTCTGTACTGTGGGCATGCCCGTCTGGCAGTGTACGCCACGACCTCCACGCACATCACCACCACCAAACGCACCGGCGGCCAACCGCTTCTTGAGCTTCTCCTCCTTCGCGGCCTTAGCTTTGACACTGCGAGTTTGCCGCGTCACCGAGCTGATCTTCCGGGCGAGTGTGATGCTCGGATCCTCCGGCACCTCCGCCGGCGGCATCTCTTACCGATTGTTGGACGACTCCATGCGTCGGCGGCGGAAGGAAGGAGAGGGTGGGAGAAAAAATTGGTGAGAGAGCGGTGGGGAATGAAAGAAGAGAGTGGGGGATTTTTGCATGGAACAGTGTGGGATGCTACAAAAGCGCGGGCTCCGCCTTCCTTTTGGGTGTGCCAGGGGGTAGAGAGCGACGTTTCGCGTGTCCGGACTCCCACAAAGCACCCTCCCCCCCACGTCTGGCTCCGGTTTATGGGAGAAAACACGTCTGGGCCGCGCCGCGGACCGAGATACGACACTGTTCGAACGGTTGGGGGAGCTTTGCGGGTCGGTGTTGGAGATGCCCTAATGGATGTCATCTAGTAAGAAGTTGTTGTTGACCGCATCCAAAGAAGAAGAAGAAGAAGAAGAGACTACCGTGTGGGCTCTAGTTCGTTTGAAGAGTTAAGTCCGAGAGTTTGCTTAGCTCCACATGTTCTTACCTTCTCATATTTAAGAAAGTAAGGTTTGAAAAGGTAGTTGAGTAATTAAATTTCGATAATGCTAACTGGTGAATGTTCTCTAGAAGGTTTCAACGATCACATGCGCAACCGTTTGATCGTGATTAAACGATGGTAGCTTTTTTAAATGATTTCTCTACTGTGAAATGACATGCTTGCCTTAAGAAATTATTACCACCTGGGCGGATCTAGCTGTATGGCGAGCTTTGGCGTCCGCCATACCTAAATTTTGGTGCAAATGCCTAGTATATATACTATTACATATTTGAGTGCTTGTGCTGAGTCGTCATTATCTTTGATGGGTGAAGGTCCGTTCAGACTGTTCATAATTACAGAGGAAGAAGAAGACTCGATCCGGGGTCTTCTATATGTCGTGGGCCTAGGCCTTACGCGCTCCTGGGCAGCTAGGCGAACTTAACTCCCAAGACCCCAGATCCCGCCCATCCATGCCCAGATCACAAGAGAGGGCAGCGGCGGCAGACGAACGACGTGGACGACACGACCGTCAAGTGGGGCGAAAGAGGAGAGGCCAGTTCCCCAACCCCGGACATATTAGTTGGAGTACTTAGTTTCTCAATTCATATTATTACAGAGGGAAGATGCAAATCTAGATTGTTAACAAGAATGACAGGAAGCAAACAAATTTCATATCGGGTGAAATGGATACGAGGAGGGGAATGAATGCAAAATGAAAAGTTAGTTACTTGGTTTCTATTATGAGTTTGAGTGATCGATGACTGAATTGCACGAATGTTTGGTTTTACTGTTCCATTTCGAGTGTTGTTGCATAGTCTTCATATAGTGAGGTATTTTTAGTGTTCTATTTTTCTTTAACACGTTTGCATCTGGATTGTACGACATGATTCTATCTAATCCAATACAATTAGTTAGTTTGTGGACTGTCCTGTCATACGATTAGTTATAGTGAGGTATTTGTTTCCTACAACTAAACTTGTCATAGAAAACGTTGGCAATTGCATCCCTCAACAAAGTTGGCTAGCTAACAGGGTCCTTAAATTCTGAGGGTTTGGTCAAAGACGCCCTTGCTTTATTCATTGTATATATGTGTATATATAGCGGATCAATATAATAGTGGTTGCATACCACCACATCCATTCCAAGGCGCTGAAGCAAAGCAGAGAAGCATGGGTCCTAGTGCTACCCTTCCATGTGATGATGCCGGCCGTGAGCTCCCTCACGTTGCCATCTTCCCGTTCATGGCGAGAGGCCACACCATCCCGCTCACCCACCTGGCGCACCTCCTCCTACGCCGGCGCCTCGCCGTCGTGACCTTCTTCACCACCCCGGGCAACACGGCCTTCGTACGCGCCGCTCTGCCCGACGGCGTCGACGTGGTTGAGCTCCCGTTCCCGGACGGGGCCGGCCACGCTTCGCAGGGTGCGGAGAACGTCCAGGGTGTTGCGTCGGCGTCCTCCTTCGCCGCCTTCGCAGAGTCCACGTCGGCGCTGCGGCCGCGCTTCGAGGAGGCGCTCGCGGCCATGCGTCCCCCCGCCACCCTGCTCGTCGCCGACGCGTTCCTGTACTGGACCGGAGAGCCGGCCACCGCGCTCGGCATCCCCAGGGTGTCCTTCCTGGGAACATCAGCGTTCGCGCACGTCATGCGCGAGGCGTTCGTGCGTGACAAGCCAGGATGTGGGCCCCCTCAGTGCGACGCTACGGGCGGCGCCACGGGCTCCTACACGGTGCCGGAGTTCCCTCACGTCCAGTTCCTGCTGGCCGATATCCCTCCGCTGCCCATGCCGGCGATGGTCCTCGACGCAAAGATGGCGATGGCCGTCGCCGGGAGCCGCGGCGTGATCATGAACACCTTTTACGATCTGGAGAGCAGCTACATCGATCACTGGGACCGGCACGTCGGGCCCAGGGCGTGGCCCATCGGCCCCTTATGCCTAGCCCGGCAACCTTCGTCCACTGTCGTCGACGAAGTCCATAACGCCACGCCGTCATGGCTGCGGTGGCTGGACGAGAAGGCAGCCGCCGGCCAGTCCGTGCTCTTCGTCACGCTCGGGACGCTGTTGGCGGTGTCGGACGAGCAGCTCAAGGAGGTGGCGCGAGGGCTGGAAGACGCACAGGTGAACTTCCTGTGGGCCGTGCGGTCAGACGATAGTGCTGACCTCGGCACAGGATTCCACGAGCGCGTCCAAGGTAGGGGCATGGTAACGGGAGGGTGGGTGGACCAACCGGCAATCCTTCAACACGACTGTGTGAGAGGATTCCTAAGCCACTGTGGATGGAACTCGGTGCTGGAGAGCGTCTGCGCCGGCGTGCCGTTAGCGGTGTGGCCGATGGTGTTTGACCAGCCTCTCAACGCGAAGCTGGTCGTTGATGAACTTAAGGTCGGTGTCAGCGTCAGGTCTACCGGAGGGTTGGTTAAGGGTGAGGAGGTTTCGAGGGCGGTGAGGAAGATAATGTTAGGGGGGACAAGGGCGTCGGCGGTGAAGAACGCGGCGGTTCTGGCGGGGCAGGCACAACACGCCATGTCTGCTGGTGGTTCGTCGTGGAAAATGGTGGAGGAGATGATTACCGAGCTGTCTCAGCAGCCGACAGACAACCCTAGCAAGGCACACGTCAGTGGCAAGTAGCATGTGCAACGAAATATGTGACCAATGTAGTAGCATATATCCTGCCACCTATTGTGAAATAACTAGGGTTGGGGTTTGTGCGAATAAAGATCAATATGTACGTACCGACATGGGGCTCCGGTAACGTGTTTGTTTATTAGTTTTGGTCTTTCTCATGTGACTGAGAAAAAATTATTTCTATGTCATGCCCGAGAATTATGTGATCTAAAATCAAGATTCATGCAAGTATAAATTTGTGAGAAGGATGAAATGAGAGAACCTCGAAACCCTCGTTGTGGAGAAGACGTCAATGCATTCATTTCGGTTTAATGCGTACATGTCGCGACCGAGGTTTTTGTTTGAAGACTCAGAGCAGTTAATAAAATTGAGGAATTCTGCACCTCACAAGATAAGAGAACAAGCAAAACAAAAAGAGTTTGACTCACCCATTTCCTTTCCTCTCCTATCCACTGCTCTTGAGAGTCTCATGCCTCTCACTGCCTTCTCCCCCCTTCTCCTCTTGTGGCCTTGTCGGCCAAAGTGGGGATGGGAGAAGAGGGTAAGTCGCTTATGTACTTAGTAGGTTAGTAGCTAGGGTTAGATTTGCCTCCAAAGAGACTGATGTGATGTCGTCGATTGGCGCTATGGCGCTCACGAGCGGCGTTGAGAGCTCGTCGCCTTGCTCTGCTACTGGTTTTCCATGATGGACGATGGTGGGAAGTGAAGGATTCGATGAAATCTCCTTAAATAAGCTCGATAACTCGCTAGAATGGGATGATCTGGACCGCCACTCATGTGTTTCTTGCCATCATGGTGGTAGAGGAAGAGAGAGGATCGGTTTCTCGGTGTGGACTCACAGATTTGGTGTTCCTCAGTGAGTCTGGATGGCTTTGGTGCTTCTTTGTTATCTCATATCGCTGCTTCGACCTCCACCGACCAGAGCTGCAAATAAATTAAGAGATGTCTTCGGCGTGCAACCTGGGGATAAGATAGTTTGCCGACCTATTGAGGAATTGTTAGCTATTTCCTAAGCCCCCATCTTTAACCTCCGTGTGGGAGGCCCTCTGCTCCTTGCTTGTCAGCAAGGATCTGGTCAGAGATGGTGGCAAAGCATCTCCGGTGAGGTCGCCGGTTGATTATCGACTCAATTGTATTCTTGTTATGGTTTGGGGTCTTGAGTGCAAGACTGGGAGGACTGTTTTATAATTTTTATATTTCATGTCTTTGGTGCATTGTTGTATCTCTTTTGTTTTATTGAAAGCCAGCTGGGAGCTTCTGGTCCCTTCCCATGTTAGAAAAAAGAGATATGAGAACGATGACAGTACTGTCACGGGCTTGCCCACAGCATAGCTAGCTGGTCAACTTGCGATTATATGAAGCGAATGAGATATGTTATTTTGAGAGTTTTTTTAGACCGTAGAGCAGTCAATTAAGTTGGGCATTGCTACACCTCACCGGATGCATGAGAACGACCGATTGACTACAAGGAGGAATGAAACTAAGAAGAAGCCAAGGAGAAGATGTGTTTGATTTCTCCATAGAGACGTGGTGGCTTCTTCTACTTATCATCTTGCATTTCAAGTGGATTTGGCAAGTGTGTGGTTTATATGAAAGAAAGAAAAGAAAAAAACTGTGAATGCGTGTCTTGAGACTGGATCGTATCATTATGATTCCTCATCCCGTGGTCCATGTTTCTGCATGTGATTCACTCGTAGGATTCTTAGAACATAGAAATAAAGTAACGCCGCATTGGAGTGTCATGTCCTTTCAAGTCATATAGAATATCATCACATGCAATGATGGACTAGAGGCAGAGCTTATGGCGTGTAAAGAAGGCCTTGATCTTGCTCTTCACCGGACTGTCTTACCCATTGCCATTGAGTTGGACTACGTTGAGGCAGTCTCGATGTTAAACATGAGCACCTAGGACCGCTCAAGATACAGGACACTTGTGCGAGACATATAGTTGCTGATGTTAGAGGACCGATGGGAGATTTCGATTACGCATATTAGGCGCACTCGAAATAAAATTAGTCATTGCCTCGCGGCCTACGGGCGTACTATACCCCGCACTGCCATTTGGTTTGGTACGGGCACAAACGAAGTTGTAAACTTGTGTACGGCTGAAAAGCCGACTTGAGTAATGAAGTCACCCTATTTTCCGCAAAAAAAAGTCATATAGAATAGCAGATTGTAGAAATTTTGAAGAAATAATGTTTGATAATAAAGAAAAAACAACAGAATTTCCACAACAGGTTTAAAAAAACATAAGTGACAGGGATGGTGGTGCTAAGCAGACACTTAGTCCTGAGTTCCAGGGCGAATGCCTAGGTCTCCGGTGTTGCATATACTAGACAATGGCGATGTTTTTTATCATTAACTTGTTAAAGGCATTGCTCAGATTGATTTTTCAGGGTGAAAATCTAGACTAACCATGAGTTGTTGGATCCGGTGACGGCAACGCTTGACCGTCGCTCCTTTTCTGACGGTTGTTGAAGAATCTCATCGGCTGTGTGGTGTCATGAGATGGTTAGTGCGGATATGATGGTCTCTGTAGTTTGCAGATCACGGATCAGATTGTTTTCGGGGTTTTTTCCTCACCCATGCATAACTTTGGTCTTATATGACTTTACTAATTGTCGGGGTGTTTTTTAATGTGTGTGCATTTGTGTTGGTTGTGTGCATCCTAACTATGCAGAGACTGAGTGTATGCCCATTGTGTTTTTATCTTCTTGATGCTTCATTTTAAGCAAATAAAATCCACTCTTTATCGACAAATTTGTAGGGAGGAAAGGTATTCCCTCAAAATAGATATAGATGAGCGGAAATGCGTAGGGGCACGCGACTGCGGGGCACTCGCATATGTTAAGTCATGTCGCCCGCTCGCTTTGCCTCGCGATCAATCCCACACTAAGACATTAAAAAGGGAAATTCCCCCAAAAAATTAAGTTTCAACGATGAAACTTACAATTTTTACATCTAAAACTGCCAAGTTTCAAACAAAGATATAATTTAAGCAGTTTTTTCCGTCGGTCGTAGACACAAAATAATTGATCTTTATCGGTCGCTCGTACTAAATTTCAACATTGAAACTTAACATATATTTTTAAAAGTCGTCAAAATATATTCAATGAATCTTATTTAAAAGTGTTGGCCACGAAAAACACGAATATGAAAACATAACTTAATTTATTTTTTTGTTTAAAGTATATAAAGCTTTAAAAATCAAAAGCCAAAATAAAAAGCAGGCGCGAGGCACATGAGTATCCCGCACTTACGAGCCACAAATCCTCTCCCTGTAAATGAATCTTCAGAAAAGAGTTTCTAAAGATTCTAGGGCTCATTAGCCGCGCTTGGTAGGCCGGCCCAAGATGCCATGCAGCCAAATTTATATATATAGCAAAAAGAAACTCCCTAAAATGTTGCTCCCGTGAGGTATCGATCCCTGCCCGTTTAGCTTCAGTGCAGGTGGCCTAACAACTACACCAGCTGGGCATTTAAGATGGATTGCAGCGCGAACTTTTTTAAAATAACTATAGTGGTACTGTTTATTGCTCATAGATAGAAAAGACATGGTTTTTTGGAGAAAATTATGAACATAATTTAAAAGTTCACATATTAAAAAAATCACAAATTTTATAAAAGTTCATGTAATAAAAAAGGTTCACGAATTAGAAAATGTTCATCAATTTTCAAAAAAGTTTACAAATTTGAAAAAAGTTCATCAATTTAGAAAATAAGTTCATCAATTTTCAAAATAAGTTCAAAAAATTGAATAAGTTTCATCAATTTTCAAAAAAAGTTCACAAATTTGAAAGAAAAGTTCATCAACTTTGAATAAAGTTCATCAAATTTGAAAAATAGTTCGTCAAATCTGAAAGAAATAGTTCATCAATTCTGAAAAAAGTTCATCGATTTTGAAAAAAATTAATCGATTTTGTAAAAAGTACATTGAATTTGAAAAAAGTTTGTTGGATTTCAAAAAAAATCATAAAATTTGGGAAAAAAGTTCATTGTATTTGGAAAAAGTTCATCAAATTCAAAAAAGATCATGCATTTTCAAAATAAATCATCGACTTGGAAAAAAGTTCATGCATTTTGAAAAAGAAAAAAGTTCATCTGTTTGAAGAAAAAGTTCGAGAATTAGAAAAGGAAGAAAAAAAGGACAGAGAAAAAAGAAAAAAGAAAAGGAAAGGAAAAATATAGAAGAAAGAAGAAAATTCGAAAAACATCTATGTAATCACATTCAGGTGAGGTGGTGGCGTGGTTATCACATCTAACACAGAACACGCACGGCGCGGGTTGGAATCTCAGGTTTTGCACTTTGTCGCAGTTTAGAAAACAGAGAAAAATAGAGAATCGGGTCGGCCCAAATGGCACGAGGGGTGTGTGTGCCCTGAACGGGTTGGCCTTTAAGGGGCGCTTAAGGTGTCGTTTAGGGTTTGCCAACAATTAACGAGTGTGGTCATTAGGGTCGTTATGTGGTGAGACGAAGGCCCATGTGTGTGATGGGATGGATTTCATGAGTTAATATAAAAGGCCTCACAGATGCCAGCCCTGTCCGAGGCCATGCATGTCGGGTTCCGTTTGCGTGACTACTTGATCTACAATGAACAAAAGTTGGATCCTAACGAGGGCATGTTTGATTACCTGCATCATTTTTGGGCCCTTGTATTTATGGTCCGGTTGAGCCTGACTAAGCTAATGCAGGCTCTAAACAAAATTCTGCAAAATTGTCACAATTTCGTCCTGTCAGCTTGTGTAATGTGCTCTGCACCAAAAGTGACTTCTAACCGTCTGAAGTTAGTTTTACCTAGGATAATTTCTGAGGAGCAGTCAACCTTTGTGCTAGGCAGGTTGATCACTGGCAACATTATCACAGCTTACGAATGTCTTCATTATATGAAACGAAACATGGCAAAGAAACATCAGGGATGTGCCTTAAAGCGAGAGATGGTAAAGGCATATGATAGGGTGGAATGGCCCTATCTAAAATCAATTATTCTCAAACTTGGTTTTACTGAAAGGTGGATCAACATAGTCATGAGCCTGGTCACAACAGTGAAATTCCCAGTATTGTTTAATGGAAAGAAATTGGAGGAGTTTGAACCATCACGTGGAATCAGACAATGGGATTTGATATACCCATACTTGTTCTTGCTAGCAGCAAAGGGCATGTCGTGCCTTTTAAAATCTAGAAGAGAGTCGTCCAATTTGTGTGGTCTTCAAGTGGCACCGTCGGTGCCACCGGTTAACCACCTTTTATTCGCTGATGACAACCTATGGTTTTTCCAGGCAAATAGTGTGGGAGCTAACAAGGTGAACCAAGTTCTGGATACCTATTGTCAAGCTTTTGATCAACATGTCAACTTTGCTAAATCTTCCATCTACTTCAGCAAGGGGGTCCCAGAAAACACCAGGATGGATATTAAAGGTTTGCTCGGTGTCCCTAATGAAACATTGAATGAAAGTACTTGGGTATGTCCTCTGACATTGGGAGTTCAAAAAGTGGTGCTTTCAAATATCTCAAAGACCGTCTTTGGAGTAAAGGACAACGATGGATAAGAATACAATGTCCACTGCAGGTATAGAGGTGTTAGTAAAAGCAGTTGCGGAGGCTCTACTAGTATAGGCAATGTCTTGTTTCAAGCCGCCCAAGGGTTTATGGAACACCTGAATATGCTGATGAGAAAATTTTGGTGGGGCGGTAAGGAGGGCAAGTGCAACCTCATTGGGTTTCATGGAAAACTAGGACACAACCGAAGGGTATGGGTGGCCTTGGTTTCAAGGATTTTGAGTCATTCAACCAAGCAATGATATCCAGGCAAGCATGCTATTTACTACAGAACCAAGACTCCCTTAGTACTCGAGTGTTGAAAACCATCTATTATCCTAACACGTCTATATCGCATGCACCACTAGGGAGCCACCCAAGTCAAATCTGGTGTGTGATTGTTGAGGGAAGGGACACACTCAAACATGGATTATAAAAAGGATAGGCAATGAGGAGACAACCAACATCTGGGGGACACTTGGTTACCAGGAGATAAAATGATGAGGCCATATGGTTTTTTGCTTACCAATCTGCCTACTGTAGTGTCGGAACTTATAGACCACACGATAACATCTTGGGATCAGCAACGGTAGAGGATGTGTGATGGGCAATGGATGTCAAAACAGTACTAGCAATACCAAAAAAACATCCTGGACTTCTGGAGCTCGAACTTCGAAAAAAACGGTAACTTCTTAGTGAAATCAGCTTATAGGATGTTGGTGGCAACAAGGAAAAGATGGGAAGCCTAGGTAGAGGGCACCGCGGGATCTTCGAGCACAGGGGTAGAATAAGCAACTTGGAAAATGTTGTCGAAAATGCATGTGCCGGCCAAGGTGAGAATGTTCCTGTGGAGGCTATCTAAACATTCATTACCAACTGAAGATGTTAGAGCTCACACACATATGACAGACAGTCCAACACGCAGTATGTGCGGGACACCAGATTCATTGAGGAACTCGTTGATAAACTGCACAACGTCACGGTGCACTTGGGCTCTCGTCAACGATTATTTAGCACGGAAGATGGTGGGTACAACTGAGCCGAATGATAAACAGTTGGTTTTCACACTTATGGACTCGTTATCGCATGGACACTTTGTGCTTCTCACAATCACTTTATGGGTAATCTGGTCGGCGTGACGCAAGGCGATACATGAAGGAATAACTCAAACTCCACAAGCCACTCACTCGTTTATTATAAACTTCATATCAGATCTTGATACGATCAAAGAAAATGTCACCAGCACTACCAGAATTGGCGCTCAACCGAGTGCACTACGCTCGAAGGCACCCTTTGTGTTTTGCAAAGATCCACGTCAATGTAGGGATCAGAAGTGGACAAGGAGGCTTAGTTGCGGCAGTATATAGGGATGCACATGCCATGTACCTTGGCAATTCGGCATCATTTATAACTAGTGTCGACAACCCGGCCACTGTGGAAGCGATCGCTTGCAGAGAGGCTTTGGCACCTGCGGAAGACCTTCATTTGCAGAATTTCATCATCGCTTCATATTCGAAACAGACTGTGGCAGATATTACCAAAGGAAGTAGTTGAAAATCTAGATCCATGGTTAAGAAAATTAATCTTAGAGTAGTTTCTTTCAATGTAAATTTACTTTTGAAAGTCATGTCGTGAACATTGAAGCACATATCTTAGCCAAGTACTCTCTATCTCTTGGGCAGGGACGCCACGTCTGGTTTGGCCAGCCCCATGACATAAATTGTATCCCACATCATGTGGTTTTTGATGAATAAAACTTGGCTTTACCCCTAAAAAACTAAATTATACACTTCGTTTGATTTTCACAAAAACCATGTCTGCATTATAGCAGAAACACTAGCATGATGTTTGGTTGCATGTCAGCGCTCTCCAGATACAACATGTCTTCTAGTTACATGCAGATCGATGTCTTAATCTCACCTCTTGTCCAATTGGTAAACTTATCTCACACCACCACACTTAAACAACTTTGTCTATGAGCGTTGAAATAAAAACTTACAACACGAGAGTTTTTTGTAACAACGAGATGAAGGTAGTGTTCAAAGGAAATGAATACGTTTGTATAGTGCACTGGGGAGATATAGACCTACTCGTCTACGATCATCGAAACAGAAAACATACAACACCAAAGTTACGTGAAACAAGATAAAGCTACTCGCCAAAGGAAAATTTAAATAGTGACCTTATGCGACGAATTTGAAATTTTTTGTCTAAATGTTCTAAACATAAACATCAAATGGAAGATTTGCAGTCCACGAAATTAGGAACTGATCATCTGACTGAAACCACAATGTTGATACACATCTTTTTATGAAGAGCTTATCTCAAATCGAAGTTGTATAAATTAGAAGGAATTATGCGAAGGAGATTAAGGAGGTGAGCACAACAAGAATACAGGCAAACCCATATATAGCACATTGCATTGTAAGAGCCAATCGTCTTTTTGCGTCCGTTCATACCTGGCTCGATAGATACAGTTGCTTCGTGCATTCCTAGTAGGCATGGCTGAGCGGTGCTTTAAGAAGTGTGCTATGTAGGTCCAACAATGTTCACATGAAACCAATAGCTGGAAGGGATGCAGCTTATCAAAACACGCCTATGACTACTACCCGGATATGCACACTATGAAATCATACGTTAACATTAAAAAAATATGAAAACTTTTTATCTATTCATCAAGCATCATCATAGTACAAAGAACGTCAAAAGTAACAAAAATTATATCTATGTCAAATTATATCTATGTCTATATACCGCCTAGTGATCACTACAAGCACTGGAGCGAGCCGAAGACATGCCGCCATTGTTGCCCTTCCTCGTCGGACCCGTGAAAACCTTGTTGTAGTAGACAATCAAAAAATCATCGTATTCAGACCCCAAAAGACCATTGCACCATAGCAGCAACCGTCGTCGATGAAGAGAAGCGTAGATATGATGGATCCAACCTATAAACACACGAACATAGACAAACGAAGACAGGAGCCAAGCAAATCAAACAAAGATAAACACCAACTGAATCTCGCGAGATTCGCCAGAGACACACTCCACATGCCCTCCGACGATGTTAGACACACCGTCGGGATGAGGGCTAGGTGGAGCGAACCATATTCCATCTTCATGGAGCTATCACCATCTTGCCTTCTTAAATAAATACAAAAAACACCTAGAAACGAATCAGAAGCCCTCCCACCGACAAGGGCCAAGATCACGGCGCCTCCATGGGCTCAAAGCTACAAAAGACGAGGTAGATTGGTGCGGCGGGAGACGGGGAAGCCCTCATTGCGTGGGAATCGCTCATGGGAAGAGGAAAACGTTTTGTCATTATAACGGTTGCTAAAATGGATTGTCAATCTCGAGAGTGGTTTTTCTATATCCCAGCTCGGTGCATCCCCGTTGCACACACGCAAGAAAACATGGCAAAATATTTCAAGAAAAATCTGAAATTCTATGGAAATGATTATGAACAAATGTTATGGATGCTTGCAAAGTTTGATGGTCAAATGACATCCGAAGAGGTCTGTATAGAAAAAACAACAAAATTACAAATTCTGCTCAAACAGTGCACACACATTTCGAGTAAAAAAATTGTACAGAGCTTCTCGAATGTCATTTGACAATCAAACTTTACAAGCAATTATAACATTTATTCATAATCATTTTCATAAAGTTTCAGATTTTTACAAAATGTTTTGCTATGTTTTTTTACGTGGATGTCGTGTGGGTACACCGAGCTGGGTCTCAACCACTACTTTCTTTTGTCAATAATAATTAAAAGGTGAAAATGGTCTCCACCAAAATCAATACTTATCATTTTCATCGAAAGATCGAACACTGAGCCCATGTTGATGACGTTGCTCACGCCCCTGGTGAAGCAAGGCCATGCAGTTTCAGCCTAAACATATGCTGAACTATACCCCGAGTATATAATCATGTTTATCACTAATTCACTACTCACTGCTAGTAGGGCTAATAATTAATACACATAGCAAATATGCAGCACTTCTGCATTGGATTAAACATGCACAGGTCCACAACAGAAGATAGGATATAGATATGTCAATTTTCCTGATGTTCTCATCGATGGTCGATCAGCTCCAGAACCACGCCCAGTACTTACGCTGCGCTTCCTCCTCGTCCTCCTCCCCTTGTTGGACGCTCTCGCGCTCCACGGCGGCGACGTCGAGCATGGCGTACTCGGGGTGGAAGAAGGCGCTCCTGGCAGCTCCGGCGCACTCTTCGTCCGAGGATGACGGAGGCGAGCGCGCGTCGGCCAAGTAGGAGTGGGGCTCCGGGCTGTCGTTGGCTCTCTGGGAGAAACTGGCCAGCACCCCTGCCGTGCCGTCGCCGGTGGAGTAGCCTTCTTTCGGCTGAACGACTGCTGCGGTTGGCTTCTCCGGCTCGGACACCGGCCACGACTCCTTGGCTTGCAGTTTTTCTGTTAGTGATGTCACCTGAAAATGTGCATGCTCGGTCATTATCAAGGTGCCAAGGTCTTGTTTGAAATTGAGGTGATTTGGGACAACTGTGTACCATAGCACTGATGTAGAGGATTTGCTACTGACTACTGGAAATTAGTCAGCGATTGAACACTTTAACTCTTATTTTCTAGAACACTTAGATGTATTGATGAAACCAGCATAATTATTCCGAGAAAAAAAATGTTACACTTAAATCCCCGAGAGTAAGGTGTGGACCAAAAACTCGTCACTCGCGTGTTTAATGAGCATTAAGTTCGTAGCATGCTTTTTAATGAAAATAGCCAATCATTGATTTTAGCTCACTGAAGCTTAGCGAACGAGCTAATGACTTTCATGAGCAGCTTCTTACGCTAGTAGTACAATACAACACATAGTTTTATCTTAAGTAACCGTCCTTTGTGGCACCTCAACTCATCTATTCATTTCACTCTAATATACCCAATCCATAGGAGGCAGAAACTAGCACACCTCCTCGGATGGTTACCGTCTCTTTTCATAACAACCACACTCCTCGCCGTGTAGGCTGCAACACCTCATATTTGAAGCAAAAGAGACTGATGTCCTGTCTCGGGCTCGGCTTAGTCTTTTCTCTAAAAAAGAGATTAATGCATGTTAACGAGCGCTCACGACGTTCATATTAACATGGCCAAGCAAAGTTTTCTCTCCCGAACAACTCACTTATCCAATCCTACCGAGGGTCAACCATCTTCATCCTCCCCAAAAGGCCAATGGTGCGCCACCGCATGCTTCTCCATCGTTCGGCCCATATTGTCATTGTTCACGGCAGATGGGAAGTCATCTAGGCCACGACCTTGTTGGACTAGAACTTTGAGAAGAAACCTTCGCCGCAAGAAGAGGCGTATATCCAAGAACCAGATCTCCATTATTCCTCACGAGCCTTAGGCAAGCACCGGAGGCCGCACCAACATGATGGAGATGAGGGCAGAGGAACGAACTACGAAGGAGAGCCACTGCCGTGTCAGACGACACCACTGACATGGTGAGACTCGAGGGAATCTTATTCGCGAGACCCGTCGCCTCCACCAACAACAACAAAACACCGCCAGAGAATACTATTTTGGGCACCATTTTCGGAAGGGCCGAAGCGATGGAGAACAAAAACTTATCTAAAAGCTCCAAACCAATATAATCTACGACTCCATCTGGTAGATTGGGGTCTCCAGGCCCTCATACTCCGACATAGCAACAGAGGAGGGGGTGACACCTACTAGCTAAAGAGAAGCAGTGGCGCGGTGCACCTGAGATTGCCTCTCATACGGTTTATAGATGAACAAACGAGGGAGGGGGGCGTTGAGGGGGAGATTTGATTGAGCACTTTCCTAATTATATTGGTATGGTTTGGATGCGATGACAACATCGATGAGATTCTTATCCTCTGCTCACTATACTATTCTCTAATACACCCAACATCATGAAAGTCCTCTTTGTCGCGGATTAGGTGGTTGTCTTTTACTTAGATTTCAATTGATTAATTCACCCTGGTTCCTTCGTGTAGAATCATACTTGTTTACCCCTTCTCCATGCATCTAGTTTAACCTTTTTTGGGTCAAATAAAACTAACTAGCAGAATCACACACAAACGTACAACCATTAATCTAAGTCGAATCGATGGTGTTAGCCATCTAATGTTGACTCTGCACATGAATATCAAGGGGAGACATTGGAGGCTCGGGGTGTCGATTTAGGTGTAGCAAATTCTCAGACGACTTGGATTTAACAACACCATTTCAGTTTTCAGTTCTAATCGTCTGCATTTATTTGTGCTGAAATGTGACTAAATTTTGAATTTCGTTTGAACCTGAAGTGAATTCGAGGGCCACTGTATTTTTTACCACAAAAATAAATATTTTAGGGGTAATTGTAATCGCCAAAAATTCGTGAACCCTTTGGCCGTGTAGGTATGAATGAATATGAATAGGCGTGAAGTTAATTAAGCGATTAGCTAGCGGTGGCTGAATTGATCACCTGCGATCGGAGGTGGTGGTTGTCGGCGAGGAGGGCGTCTCGTCCGGCGAGTAGCTCGTCGTGGGCGGCCCTGAGGGCGTCGAAGTCTTGCTCGAGCTGCTTGGCCTTCCAGCGCGCGCGGCGGTTCTGGAACCACACGGCCACCTGCCGCGGCGCGATTCCCAGCCGTCGCGCCAGCTCGCTCTTCCGCTCCGGCTCCAGCTTCCGCTTCTCCTCGTCGAAGCTCCGCTCCAGCGCCCGCACCTGCTCCGCCGTCAGCCGGCGCTTCCTCTCAGGCGCGTTCTTGTCGAGCCCGTAGTACCCGTACATCTCGTCGTCCAGCTGGAGCTCCTCGTCCGGCGATGTCAAGAACGGCCTCTTACGCCGCCCGTCCTCCACGCCGGCCACCACCGGCGAGCCTGCAAATACTCAAGCGTGTAAGTGCAATCAAGTACAGAATTCTAAGAACGAACGCCAAAGATACCGATCCATACCTCCAAGGAAGCTCCCACTGCCGCCAAAGAGCATCATCTGACCTCCTCCGGCGCCGGCAGCTCGGCACGGCGCGGCCGAGCCGAAAATGAGGCGGCCGGAGTCCATAGAAAACTCTATCAAGAACCAAAGAAGAAGACCCTATCTTGCGGCACTAAAATTACATATACGTGTGCGCACCACGCGCTCCTCCACCTCCTTTTGAAACGCGGAGGCGATCGACTGACGGGCCGGAGCTAGCTTGGTTAGAAGGAGGAGGCGGCAGCGGCCGGGAACTTGTGGCGGTAGAAGCTGGTGCTCCACAGCATGCGCGTCGACGTTTTCATGGGGTACAGAGAGAACCCCATATCGCTAAGCTCCAGCCACCGCCGGAGAAGAACACGGGATTCTGTCAGGCCAAGTTTGCGTGATGCACGGTGGCCGGAGAAGCTGGCCGGCGGTGGTGGATGGACTGGATTGTAAATAAGCTTTTGGGGTTGTATATATTTTGTACTCCTAATTGGGGATTAGGGACATTGCGGGTAAAGTTTGGAGTGTAAAGGAGGAAGGATTATATAGGCCCAAGGTGAGGTGTGAACTTACTGAAATGACCTTAATTTGGTTAGAGTGGCTGTTTTGTCTCCTGATTGGGGGATTAGAGTATCTTCATTACTATGATATTTAGTCTCTTTAAGATAATCTAATTATATTTTGGTTTCCATTTTGTTAATCAAGTGGTATTCCACCTAGTCATAGGTGATCGTCATTTTACACGCTGAGACCCTAATAAAAAATAGCAAAATAATTTTTTTGGGTGACCTTGTCAAGAGGGTGCTCCTGCAATTCCATTAAGGACGGAGTTGACCCGGTTTATACCGAAAATTCACAACTTTGTGATTGATTAGGCGATATCACTGTAGAAAATAAATCCGACTACGGATGCGAGCAACCCTTAATCAATATTAGAGTTCTTCACCAAATACAAACCGACGACCTTAGGTCCAAAGAGACACAGGGCAGGTGTGAAGAATCTCTTCAACAACGCCTGCAAGGAGTAAATGGCGCTTGTGGGCGTCAACATCACCGGCACCGCCCCTCCGGGAGGAAACTTTCGTCGAGAACGCCTCGCACCACCACCCCACCAAACTCTGGGGGAAGGGGTGCATGGGGCCACACCAGCTGCAGCCTAGATCCAGCCACCATGATCTAGTTTCAGGGTGAACTCTTCGACAATGTATCCAAAAAGGTGAAAGACATTCATGGGCTCCTTCGTCGCTAGTATCGACCTTCGTAGGCCAAGGCTTTCTCTTAGAGTCCAGTAACCCCCCACCTCGACGAGCCTGTTGGAAGGAGGCTCAACTGTCAATGAACTCCAAACTAGCCGTAAACATGATCATGCCTGCATATCAGTGGCAAATCACACTTAGTGGATCAAAGAGCATACCGCCGCCACAGCACCTCTCCACTACACCACATGCATCACAAAAACAATGAGGACAACTTCCCGTGAGGCCACCCTCACCGTCACAACTGGAACACATCTGCGATGACACCGACCATAGCAGTCACCACGCCGACGGCGACATCCCACCATTGAGCCCCACCTCTGTAGCATGGTGAGGGCATATTGCAAAGTACCTAACATTGGTATCGTAATCACTCATAGATTTTTTGATAGTGGGATATTGTCTCAGGTCATCGAACGAACATGGGGCACATTTTTACTCAACTTCGGGGCCTGGGATGAGAGTAATAGCCATACTCTTGTTGATATGGGATACACCGAGACAAGGTACAAGGAGGGATTACAATGATGACTTCATGAGTTCCTGGGTGACTCACCGAGGGTATGGTCAGTGATCTAGATGGCAAGCCTAGACCAATATGTCTACAATGTCTAGATTTGTCTTCGGTAGATCTCCTGTGGTAGTGATTGTGTAGGACTTGTGCCCTCCATATAGGTTCTTGAACTCCTTACACAGGAGTGAGATATGGGAGTCCTTTCCGGATGTGTCTCTCCTTTTTTTTCCCAAGTCAGATAGGCTTGCCTCATTGAATACGAATCCATTTAGGGAAGTTAACTTCCCAGGTAGGGGCTCTGGTACCGCATGTACATAGGAAAATATGGCCCAAAAATACATTACACACGCCACGGGAATACGGTGAAACCACTACACCTCAATAATCCCCCCCACATGAGCTTCTGCATGCTCAAACGGATCGCGGATCGGTCTATGGAGGACTCCAGATCCACGACGTACAACCTTCTTCATGGCGCCATAAAAAACCGCAACGCAATCGAAGCGACGAGGGTCGCTCCAAATAGGGAATCCCATCCCAACCGTCGCATCTCGGATCTTAGAAAAGTTGTCCCCATAGCCCGAGCCAGTCGCTGCTAATCACCTCCCCAATGCCAAGTCGAGGTCCACTCATGCATTGCTCGGGCCCGCTACTGCACTCCGCCCTATGTGCCATCACCTCCAATGTGCACATTATCGCCACTCTACAACTAGTAACACAGTGTCACACCAACCACAAACTAGCTAGAGAAGCCACCACTAGCCACGAAATTATCATCGGACCGAGTTGATTGGCGCGGACAGATCAAGCCCCTGATCATGTGCGCAAGAATCCACCATCGCCTGAAGATCCACCATTGCACCCTATACTAACGACCACTCCGCCGAGCGCGTCAACACCAGTCAGCAATACAGAGAATATACGTACCATGCCTCTACCAGCTCTGCCCGAGCTTTGACCGACAGAGCCTGCCAATGACGAAAAATGGTAGTTGTGGATCGGGTCTCGTCCCCTCCTGTGTCACTCTGGGAAGGGGGGTAATTATTTATTTTGTATAAAAGTCCAGCGAGGGAAGAACCCCGTGACATTTTAATTAATCTAGATGTAGGTGGTGTGGGACACAAAACGAACCCGATTGCGGGGTTCGAACCTAGGCCTTCCCTACACCCCGCCGCCTCGATCTCTCTCATTTTCCTGTCCGGCGATATCGTCGGCGGCATGAGGAATGCGGACATGTTTGTCTTGTTTCCTTTCCCTGGGGTTTTTGGTTCCCTAGCGACATTGAAGAGGTGGTGGCGGTGATGGCGTGTTGGACTAAGGTCTATTCATACCTCCACGACGTCTGATCGGCGCCGACAAAGGGCCTGGGAGAGTTTGTGTCACCAGATCTATGGGTTCTCTTTAGATCTTGGCACTTGATGTGTCTTTCAAGGAAAGCTATTGGTTGGATATTAGTGTGGCGATTTCGACATCTTCTTACATGTTCATTTGTGGCATGGTTCGGTTTCTCCAACCCTCTGGCCGGTGATGAATTACAAACTTGTACTCCGTGGGGTGATGCTCCAATCGATGTTGCTTCAGAAATTTCTCAATCTCGCTTCAAGGGGCGAGTGAATATTGCGGTCTTCGAAGCTTGTTATGGCAAGGGCATTTGCAGGCTTTCCTTTATTGTTGGTTCGGTGCAAAATCAATCTCCGATGGACGACATACAATCGGAGCAAGAAAAACCTAGTATGACTTTCAGTGTATTTTTTCTTATTGGTTGTTCTGCGTCTGGTTTGTACCGGATTTTCTTTCTTTCGTATTAATCAGATATAAGATCATTTGATTCTTTTTAATAATAAAAGAAAAAATAAAGCTACGTACCTACATGGTTCACACGACCTCCGTTGATACGACAAAAATCGAATCAAAGTGTCAACCACAACAGTACTAGCCTGTGAAAAGCGCACAGCTGTTGGGAGCAACTCGTTTAAATTTTTGGTGACGCCGTTTCGTTGCAGTAAAAAGGCAAGCAAATTAAGCGGCCTTCAGAAACCTAAGAGGCTAACCTATAACGCCCCAAGCATGTTGCTTCAAAAGGTTGGTTAACAAGGTTATTAAACATGCATATACACTTGTGACCGAGCAACACGTATATACACACCAGTTAAGGATCCAGTTGTACATGCTTAGCATAGCTGTGCTGCTGATTTGAGGCTGTCAAGGAGTCCTATTTCGAGTATTTAACTAGCAGATGCTAGTTGTCCGGTTGTAACTGCACAGTTCTCGTCTCATATGTGTCACATTTGTATGCGGCTTCTTCGACTGCAACGGGCAAAAAGGATAATTAATGTGAAGTCATTTTAAGGCGGGATTTGTCGAGCAGAACTGAAGTCATCAGTTTTGTTTTTCTTTTGCCTGCTACATGCATGGGGCAAGAAAATGTAAGAAGCAAGATGATGCTTTTTTTTCCCTGAAAATGAAGAAAACCCTGGTCTCTGCATCATGTAATGTACACGGCCATAAAAAATGAAGGATGTGTTTCGAATAAGCTCAGTTGCTTCACCAACTTGGGAAGGCAACTTTATATGTTCCCTGGCTGCGAGTATGCTACGCATGTATGGACAATTGGACATATTCCACAGGACTGGGACCAACCAAGCAAATACCCTAACTTGTCGACAAAAAAAAACTGAAGAAAGACTAGAAAAGTGTTGCAATTGAGACCAGAAAATGATGCTCCCTTAGCTGTTAGTTCCGAGGATAGCAGCCCCCGCGTCGTCCCCGCTAGAGCGACTCGGGTGGCGCTCAAACCTTAGCTGCCGGGGGAACGAGCTCCCTCATCCCCTCCCTCCGCCGCCGCCGGGCTAAGCCCCGGGGGCCGACGGCGGTGGCGGAGGACTCCCTCTCTCCCGAGTCAAAGGGGTGTTGCGGGGCCTCAAAACGTGTGGTGGCACGGCTGATCCATTATAGACGGCGTGGCGGTCGGCCTTGCCTCGGACAGCGGCGGCTGCAGGCGCAGTGTGCGGCTCGGCCGTGGGCTGCGGGCACGGCGGCCATCCCTGTTCAGGCGGTGGCAGTGCGTACGGTCGTCGGCAGCGGACGGTGATGCGGTGGTGCGCCATCTGGTTTCGGATCGGCGGCAGCGGCGTGAAGGGCCTGATGGACAAGTTGGCGGCATGCGTGCTATGGCCTCCGGTCAGATCTGATAAGGCCAATGCGGCCTGCGCGCTGTGTGAGGGCAGAGATCGGTGGCGGCCCGTGCACAAGCTGCTAGATGGAGGTTCGTCAAGCAGATTCGGGTGAAAACCTTGCTCTCGGCTAGTTGCTAAGGCCGGTGATGGCGACGCCCTTCCGAGTCGTCCCCTTCCTGAAGGCATCACCGTGGAGAAGCTTCGCGCTTCTATCTGCTAACTCCAGCGGAAACCCTAGATCAATTGATCGGATGACGACGGCGCTCTTGTGTCGTTACCCTCTTGGAGGCATCATTCTTGGAGGTGTGCACTGGTGTGAGGGGCTAGTGGATGATTTCTGTGATGGAGCGGCATTTCAGGTGACACATCGACGATGTGGAGTCTCGGTGGTGTGGCGCAACAAGGTCTCGGCGACGGATGTGCGATGATGGACGTGCGTTGGGAGGTGGCGTCGACAGTAGGCCTGGCAAGGTGGATGCGTTTGTAACTGCTTTAAAGATGGATCGGTGGAAGACGGCGGCGGCGGCCTCTGAGAGTGCGCCGGACCGGTGCGTGCCCCACACCTGGTATGCGGCTTGGTTCACATATGCGGCTTGGTTGGGGCCTCCGGTTTTAGATGTTAGGCTTTGGTGCGAGATTTGTTTGGTATTCGGCTCGGACTATCGGCACCCCCTTTAATTATCAACTACATAGGAGTAGCGACATATGTTGTCAAGATAGTGTTTAGACTTAGTGATATATTATTTTGCAAAGTCTTTATGAATAATTAATAATATGATCGTCCAGATGTAAAGGCCAGGGTCATCCTCCTTTTCAAAAAAAAACGGAAGTACTTTTCTATACCTGAGCTCATATGCTCATGGTGTGAACAGTAAAATAAATAAAACATTTCAAAAAATTCTGAAATTTGTTTTTGGCATACTTTAAGAAATATTTGTTGTGCATGCAAAATTTCATCGCGAAATTACATTGTTGAAAGTCATGGCAAAAAAAAAATCAAAACTCTAAAATGCGTTTGAAAGTAACATTTACAGAGTATCGATTTTGTTTTTTTACCACGCCTTCTAGCAATGTTATTTCGTGATGAAATTTTGCATGCACAACAAACATTTCTTCAAGTATGCCATAAAAAAATTCAGAACTTTTTGAAATGTTTTTTTATTTTATTTATTTTACCGTTCACACCAGTAGCATATGAGCTCAGGTGTAGAAACTCCACGTCTACAAAGAAGCTGTTAGTTCTGCTATAGATCTCCGACTAGTCGGCATCCTACACCTTTTTCCACCTCCCTTTATTCACCAAACTGGACGGTCACTAGCTCAGCATCTGGTGCTTACCAATCTCAATGAAATACTGCGAGCACAAGTCCTGATTTCGTGTGCTGTTGCGATGAAATGTAGCTTTCATCATATGCGCACTTACATGTGTTCGACTCAAACACCTAACGCTCCGCTATAACCCTGTTACGCAGACTCCAATTCCGCCAATTCTCCTTTCCTTTCCCACGAAAAGCGGTTGCTTCCCGCCTCTCACCTGTGGAAGAGTTGAGGAAAGATTTCTCAAACTCTTTTTCCAAAGAAAATAAAAAGGCGACGCAGAACAAAGCGAGTGGCAGCCCTGATGTACATGTGTATGTTGAGATGTAGCTCTCAACTCGTTTTCAGCAAATATGCCCTTACTCTTCGCCCGTGACATGCTTCACATGGGGCCATAAGGAATAGTGTAGACGGTTTGTTTGTTCAAGAGCACTCCTGAATAGACCCTTTGGTCTTATATATTCCTCATGCTAAATTCAGAGCACCAAGTGCCATGTCCATGGCCAACCACTTGTTCCATGCAGATTTGCAGCAGCACAGGGTGACATTGTGGTCAATTCTAATCTGAAAAAAGATAAGCTTCTTTTTCTCCTGCTGTGATTTCTCAGTGAGTGAGCCTTCCTTTTTGTAGCAGGGCGCTCAACACCTGTGCAGGAGGAACAGTTTGTGTTTGCCATATACGGGAAGTGATCTGGCTTTAATCTGTGATGAAGTTGTCTGGTGCATGATCTGTTAGTTAAGATAGGGCTTGGACTTTGGACACGTCGAGACGTGTGACAATTAGCTCATTATTTAAGCCTATCTTTGCACTGTGTCATAGAGTTTTTCTTTTCCTTCAGTCGACAACTTAGACTTGTCTTCCTCAACTTTCTCTTTGGGCTGAATGGCCTGTATTTCAGAATATGATGCTCACCGATCTGAAGGAATTACAGAGTTTCCTTTTCATGTTTGCTCTGAAGAACTGTGGCTTCATGTCTCTCACAAGCTTCTGGTAAAACTTGTGCTAGAAACAAGCTCTCAGATTCTTATCTGAACAGAACAAGGTGAGTCACGGCCATGATGTCTACTGTGTGCTTATGAAATGCAGCTTTCAACTAGTATTCTTCGCGTAGCATAACGGATAGTCTAATGGCACAATAGGTCAGGAACGCTCCTGAAGTGACTTCTTATTAATCTTATATTGGTCATGCTAAATTCAGAGTGCCAAATGCAGTGTTCCTGCCCAACCACTTGCCCCTTGCAGATTGCACCGGCGATACCGTAGTCAGAATTTTCCTTTTGAGACATGGAAAACAAGATGCACTGATGCACATATGCCCATGCCTCCACGCTCACGAAACACCAAGTTGTGGAGCTTAAAAATGATCGAAGTCACCGGAGACGCCTCGCCATGTCGACAGATGCGTCATCCACCGGAGAATTCAGGAATTCGCCCTGGTGAGACAAGGATGATGCCGGTTGGTTTGATTCTGTCCAGGCAGTTGCCCGGTTTCTATCTCTCTGCTTTTCTTGCCGTGGTTTCTTACCGATTAGGCCTGCTGATCTAATAGGGGCACCGGAGGATGCTCAGCACGTATGCAGCAGGAGGAAATGTTGTCATATACAGGAGGTGATCTGACTTTGTGAGCTTGTGTGATGCATGATCAGATAGAGCTCAGACACCGTGAGATGTGTGACAATTATCACATTACTTAAATCTATCCGTGCACTGTACTCTTATTTTCTTAGAGCAACTAGCAGATTCCCTAAAACTTGCCTCCCTTAAAAAACTGTCACTACAAAAAAAAATGCGTTAAATCCACGAGTGCACTCTAAGAACAGTCCTCCAGACTTTACGGTTAAGGACATATTGGGAAAGATCATGATGGATTGTGTGATCCTGCACAAAATGATGGTCGATGATGACATGGGTGCCTCGGTAGTGGATTATGATTTTTATGACTACGTTCGCCAAAGTATCAGACCTGTAGGAACCCAAACCAGCTTGAGGCTTTTCTTGAAAGATTGAAGATCAGGCATCACATGAGCAACTTTGAGCATTAATGGCAGCTACATGTGCAATAAATCCGTGGTGCTTCTTCATTTTAATTCATGTTTTATTTGGATCAGTTGTTGCATTTGGACTATATTCTTCGTTTTAATTTAATTCATTGACTCGAAATGTTGTTAAATTGTGAGGTGTTGAAGTGTTGAAAGTTTGCATTATATTGATGCGAAATTGGAGTTCAAATAGAGTATATATGTGCACACGCACATAGCAGAAATGGAAGAGGGAAAACCATAAAAGCTACTCCCTCCGTTCACAAAGATAAGATGTTTTTGGATATTTCAATACGGACTACATAAGGACTGAAAATGAGTGAACAAACATACTAAAATGCGCCTATATACATCCGACTCGTCAAAGGACCCTGTAAAGGAGATTCAAAGGCTGCACTTTTAAGGAATCTCTAGAGCTGCTCTTACAACAGTTCTGTTCCAGTTGCCTGCCTGACCAGTAACAACCTTCAGAAATTAGACGGCCGAGTTGCCGGCCGGCGGGGAATAGTCTCGGTCAGTATTTTGAGTGCCTGTCCTGTGCAGGTTTGATCACCTGACACATGACAGCCCGCCTCGTGCCCTTGCTCTATGCAGGCTTCCGCTTAGTTTTCTGCTCAGACTGCACTTGTTCAATGGTAGCGAATCCTTTTTCTTTAACAGATGGTAGCGAATCCTTCGTCCTCGCTCTCATGGATGACCAACCGCTGTTCTGTCTGTCTTCCTTGTGAAACAGATAACCGGTACCTTGCTCTATTAATTTCCAGGCAGTTCTTTAAATGCAGAAGGGGAGTGCGACCGGGTGATCCTCTCTCCCCATTAGTTTTTGCCATTGCCTCAGATTTCCTACAATCTTTGGTCAATAATGAAATGCAGACTGCCAAATTGGGAAAACCTATGATCAGAAGATGATGCCCTGACTTCCCAATTATCCTATATATGCTGATGACACCCTTGTCATCATGAAAGCCAACCAGAGACAGTTAACCATCCTGAAGGATTTACTAGTCTAGACTCATATGCTGCTTCTGGTCTCCGAGTTAGCTTCCATAAATCATTTTTGTTGCCCATCAATGTTACCAATGAGCATATCCAGATCTTCACTGATAGAGTATCTTGCAATGTCAGCTAGGTGCTTTCCCTTTACATAACTTTTCCTCCCATCTTTGACAACTTTTGTCATGAGTTGCATCAAACTTTACAAAGGAACTTTGGATGGATATGACAAATATAGAAGACACTGTTTGTGGAGGGGGG
>CBMN010047802.1:108-17732 GCA_000582825.1 Hordeum pubiflorum
ATATTATTTGCTTCCGCTGACTTGGCGAATTCGAGCTTCTGTATTCGAGCCCTCGATGCCCCTGGCTTGTAATATGAAGCTTGTATACCTTTAATTTGTGTCTAGAGTTGTGTTGTGATACCTTCCAGTAAGTCCCTAATCTTGGTCGTACCATTTGCGTGTATGATTAGCGTACGGTCAAATTAGAGGCGTCACAATGCAGCAGTTATTTGCAAGGTGCAGAAACTTAAAGTGTCATGCTTTGTAGGTAATCTGCATGGATGCAAGAGTAACCTACTAACACCGATAGAAAGACATAAGAAGTTAACACAAACATTTGTAGCAAGTAGAAGCTTACCCAAATTGCAGCAACCTTCTTTGAGAAAACTCTGGAAGAAAGAAGAAGTCTGCGTATAAAGTGCATGTACAGTTTGGAAACAACTTTAAATATGTTTGACAACTTACTTGTAGCATGAAAACACAAAGTTTACAAAGGGCATGACGATATTTTAGTCATGTACATACAGTTCTCAACTTTTTAATAGATGAATTCGACCTTTATGATTGATAAAAATATATCAAAAGACATGAAATTTCTCATTTCAATAGTTTAACATCTATAATCCTAGCTTATTCATCTGATTCATTAGGAGGAAATGCCTCTAGAAATTCAGTAAGGATCAGAAAAAGGACAAGTACATGAGTGGGAAAATGCCTTGGAAAAAAGAAAAAAAAGAGGGAAAATGTACAGAAGAATTAAGTGGTATCTCTCCCATGAGTTAGAAATATTGCAGCATCACTCACTACTTATTTAGTTGGAAGGAAGGAGAACTTACTAAAGATTTGGTAGTTTTTCTAGGGAATTTGGTATGGGAGTTAAGAGTCTAGCTTCCATCGTTTAATAGCATGGGATGGGATGGTACTTAGAAACGGATTGTTTTATACGCAACATCTTCATCCCCGTCATAACTTGTGTGGTATGTACCTCATCAATTGCCACTAACAAAACAAGGCAACAGATGTCGGGTCCTGACGCTAGGGTTTCCCTAGTGATGCAGGTTTTGTCTAGTAGCGACTTCGTAGTCGGCGGTGATCTCATGACGTATTACCATATTTTTCGCTCGCCCTTCACTCCAAGATCGTCTTTGCAATTCCTACCCACCCCCTCTCTGACTCTAGGTCTAGGTCGTTTTCTAAGTGACCCTGAAAACCCAAGTTCCCCTCGAAACCCTAAAATCTGTTTTTCTATAGAGGACTTCAACTCCATAAGTGATGAGTCCAATTTATGTGACAATTTTACTAAGTATTTTATGCCTACAACATAGGCTTTGCGGAATTTTACCGCGTTTACGCACCTCTTTTTGTTGATAATCCCTTAGGTAACGCTTTTTGAACCAATTATCATAATATGGAGAATATCGACATAAATGGTAGTGAAATCACATATTTAAAGTGATAATCACCAACCATAAAATAATCAAGCAAGGAGGCCAAAACCGAAAACATCGCAGAGGCTCTGGACCAAAATACAGTGTTCCATATGACCGCGCCCGCTCGTAGGGGCGGTTGTGCAGAGTGTCGCCGCCACCCCCTAATCAACTATTTTCACCCCGTGAAATCCGATCGTGGATCAGACGCCCAGAGACAACAGAAACCTGTTCAGAAGGCAGAACCCTAACCTCCGGAGTTCATCTGAGGGAGGGATTTGCAAGGAGATGAGGGCCATCTTCCTCACCGTCATCATCTCCACCGTCATCGTCATCATCATCACGCCTATCATCCTCATCATCATCCACATCAATCTCATTGTAACATTAAGAACCATAGTGTATCGTCTTATGTGTTATATGAATCATCAATCCATGTATTCCATCGTTGTGGTTATGATGTTTGTCTTCCTCATGAGTAGAACCCTAATCCTCGGGGATATGGATGAACCTTGTTATGTGTAAGATCTGAAACGTTCTTTTTGGATATGAGATCCCCTGTTGAATGTTGAGTTTAATAACTTTGTGAATGTTTTGAAGGGGCCCCACTCAACATTTGTGCCTTATGGCCACGAAGTATATCACTATCGTTGTAAAGGGCCAGGATATAGCGGTAATTCGAGGTAACACTAAAGCCTCTTGCTCCTAACCTTTGCAATTGAATGGGGAATTATGGAGAACCATTCGAGATGTTGTGTCCACGGGGTAACCCCTAATTGTCATGAGTTCTAACCCTCTGAGGCGCTATGACGGTGGCGTGCGTGGCACGAAGTCTACTTCAAGTATAACGTGTTCTGTACACGGCTCCGCCCATCATAATCGTCAACACTGGCTCAAGTATCTGTATCATATTTTGCCTAACTGTAGGTGCGCTAGAAACATACAATGAGGATTCAGGATTCCCTGCTTGTCACTAATAATTTAATAGTTCCTCTCTGCTTAAATTTATATTATTTATTTCTAGTTTGTTCTAGTACCCAATCAGTATTTATCACCGCCCACTTTGCTTTAAGTCTATAGTTATTTGCAGGCACAAAAATGCACAATTCATTACAAGAGGTAAATTCTAATTCATGTGCTCCCTGTGGGATCAATACTCTTACTTCGAAAAGGCCACAACTAAACCTTGTGCATTTGCAGTTTATCAAGGTTTTTTTTGGCGTCGTTGCCGGGGAGCTGAGCGCTTTTCGGCTTACTCTTGAGTTTTGAATTATTTTGTGTCATAACGATTCTTGTAGAGTGCAAGCAATCATGGTCTTTTCAAGAACATGTTTATCAGGTAGGTGTGGAATTGGTTGTAGGACAAGCTCTAGGAGAGAACACTATATCTATTGGTCCTGACCTACCTGGTAAAGTATATGAGATAAATTCTCAGTTGATTCAGATGGTAAAAGAGAATATTTTTTGAGGTGATGGACCTGAATGCTCTTATAAACATATTGAAAATTTTAACACTGCGTATGGAACTGTTCAATTACAGGACTTAACCAATGATGAGATCAAACGTAAAATATTTTCTTTGTCACTTGAGAAAGGAGCTGCAAATTGGTTATCACATCAGCCCTTGAGTACCTTGAGGAATTGGAAAAAATTTATCAGCTGCATTCCATGCTTATTATTATCCCGATGGAAAATTATTCAAGTTAAGAAGGACGATTAGCAGTTTTGGACAACGTCGAGGTGAAAATTTAGTAGTTGCCTATATAAGGTCTCGGGGTATACTCTTGGCATGCCCAGATCGTCATTATCCTGACTATCTAATTGTGAACTTCTTTTATGGTAGACTTGATACACAGAGCAAGCAGACGCTAGATATTTCTTCTAAAGGATCTTTTATAGGGACTTAAATTTCACAAGCATGGAATCTACTTGATAGAATCTGCCATACCAATGAAAGTTGGTACTTGTGTTCGAAGGAAAAGACAAAGATTGATCACGTTTATGATAGCATTATGTATTTTCTTAGAACTAAGAATATGAAAATTCTTTGTCGTGAGCATCATCTAGGCAGCTCGCGTACATGGTAAACCCTATAAATGGAGTGCTCCTAAACGGGGTTTACAACGCCAGCTAGACCAACTGGTGCTCACACGTGCACGCTGGCCAGCACAGCTACGCTGGTTATTAGGTGGACCTTTGATGGGTCGCCAGGTGGACTGGTTGAACGTTGACTTTAAAAAAATTATTTGGAAATATTCAAAAAATTGAAAAAAAATCTTGGATGTGAAAAAACATAAATTTTCAACATAACTATAATTTTTTTGAAAGTTCACGTATATCAAAAAGTTCAATTTTCTTATTAACAATCATGATTTTTGAATTATTTTTACTGATTTTGAAAAAAGCATGGAATTTGACAAACATGCACAGATTTAAAAAAATGTAAAAATTGAAAATAAATGTCGATTTGGATATGTTTATGCATGTTAAAAAATTGTAGATTAAAAAAAACTAAAGGGTTTGACAAAGTTTATAATTTGAAAAAAAAAATTGAAAGAAGTTTTTAAATTTGATAAATTTCTTGCATTTTTTAAGAACGAAAAAGAAAGAAAAACGTAAAGGAAACCAGAAAAGGAAAAAAACGAGAAAGCCAAGCAAAATTCGTGCGGGGAGAAAACAAAAGAAAAACACCCAAAAAACCCTGCAAAACATTCATGAGAAGATTCCCAAAACATGGTACTAGTTCGTATTATACACCAATGGAGAGAAAACACGGTACTAGTTTAGATGACCCGGGACAAGGTTGAGGTGGCCTGGGGGAGGGGGGGCGGGGAGGGGGTGTGCCAGTTACCAAAAATACCTATAACTCACGCTTAAGGCGCCAAATAAGTTTGAGTCAGTCACTAGACGGTTTGTAGTGAAACTCGTATTTACCGCTGTACAAGCTGGGAAGAGGTACATCGCGCTCTCCCTGTGCTACCTTTTGTGCCGGCCCACTATTTTTTGTCATTTTGTTTTTCTATTTTTTATATTTCATATTGTTGATTTTGCTCTTTTTCTTTTAGTATTTTGCGCTTTTCTTTTCTATTTAAATAACATTGGGTTTAAAAAGTTTCAAGTTTTAAAAAATGACAATTTTTGAATTTTTTTAAAGAAATCATAAAATTTTCACGGTTCAAAAACAATCTTTGTGACTTGGAACAAAATTTCACACATTAGATAAATGTTAAAAAAATTTAAAAACAAATGTTTGGGAAATAATAAATATTCATGATGCTGAATAAATATATGTGTTTTCGAAAAAGTTAATGAATTTGAACAAATGTTCATGAATTCAAAAAAGTTCATGAAATTTGCAAATTGTTCCTTAATGACAAAACAAATCAAGGCTTCAAATTTTTTTCACTGATTAAAAAATATTCATGAATTAGAGAAATTTTCATGCATTTCGAAAAGTGTTTGTCTAAACAAAAAAAGGATTGCGAATATCAAAAAGTGTTCCCCAATTTTACAAAATATCCATGATTTGAAATTGTCACTGATTCAAAAACTGTTTATGGTTAGAAAAATTTGTTCACAATTTCAATAAATGTTTGAGAACTTTCATAAATATGTTCCGGAATTTCTAACGGAATGTTCACGAAGATGAGAATTGTCCATGATTTCTTAAAATTGGTCGTGAATTTAAATCTATTCATGATTTCAGGAAAAATTTCCTTAATTTTAGAAGATGTTTCCAATTGAAAAAGAAAAATAAAGAAATGGAAAAAAGGAAAAATAAAAGAAAAGAAAAAACTAAAAAAAAATTCAAAAAATATATATATACCAATAAAGGAAATAGGTATTCTCCGTCATGTTATCTTGTAGGAAACTGCATCATGGTTCTACTTACCAGCACGCGGTCCACTTTTAGTTAGATTTTAACAGTTTTTAGAAGAAAATAAACTGATGTTTTTGGAAATCAGCCCACATTCCTGCTAGTTTTAAGTAATATTTCCACTTTTGCAGGGAATCCCCTGATATTTGGGTTAATCAACCCGCAGTACATATCAAATGGTTTAAACAATATCCATATTGCTTAAATTCCTACTCCAAATTTAGTACGTTATATATGGAATTTGAGTGAAAAAATGTCTAGCATCTGAATATGATGTTCTTTTACCTATTAACCATTTAATAAAATGCTTTTTAGGGTACAACCATAATAAATAATGCATGATCCATCTTTCTTTCATACCGGTGCCAATCCAAATTAAAAATGAACTCCTCAGTAAAACCGGGATGGGGGACAAAAAATACATCTATAACCATGTGCATGCGCAGCCCGCCAAAATCTCACAGGAAATAAACATATTTATCATCTTATGCCGAGAGAGATGCACCTTAGAATGGACAACACATAAGGACTGTCGTGTGTTGAAATAAAGAACGTGAACCTATTGGAGTCTGAAATCATGGTTATTGGGTTAGGAGAGCGTGGTATTTTTTCACCCGTTATAACACATGGGTTCTTTGCTAGTAAAAACTAAAGGAAAGAACAAAAATGTAAAACCACGAAATAAAATAGGTCTCAGAAGGTTCTATAACCTTCCCAAAACTAGAAAGAAGCTAGTTGGGCCGGCCCAAATATTGGCCTATGTGCAGTTCACTACACAATGTTGGTTCGTTCCACATGCCCTTGGTTCCATTTTGCATGTCCCTCTCCTAAATTCTGTCATTCACAGAATCACACGCACAAAGAAAAGTATAAAAAAATCTATTCGTCATGTGTTGATAACTGATAGAATGCTCACTAATGTCTCTATCAACTTCGATATGATATATTATCAGTATCGATAATTATGTTAACAAGTACTATACTATGCCTGGTTTCATGCATAGATGTTGATGTGCATGAACAATATAAGTGAACATGTTGATATTTTGAAAACAAAATTGATATGTATGATTTCCTACAATGATATGCCTAACCTACATCGATCCTATCCTGTAGATCAGCTGGCTGCTTACATACAAACTGTTTGCCGATCGAGAGATGAGTCAACTAGCTACTAACCGTAACACACTACCTTCGTCCCGAGTTACTAGTCCCCTTCTATTTTAGGTCAAACTTTGACCTCTGACTTAATTTTTAAATAATAAGTTATATATCAAGAAAAAACAGTATCATTGAAAACCTCTTTCGAATGTGAATCCAACAATGCAAGTTTTGTAACATACAATCTATATATTGTTAGTCAAATCTACAGTCAAATTTTATTATATAACTTATTAAGTTTTTTTTTTACGGGGCGGAGGTGTAAGTTATAACAGTGACTTGATTGCATTCGATGGATCCACCCATCCATCCTCCATTGGTCATATATAAAAAAGCGCGAGCGGTCAAACCTGATGGATGCATTATTCGCGGGCTGGGTTATTCTACTAACCTTGATGCATTATAACACTAACCTTGCTGCATTATTCGCGGGCTGGGTTGCACTTGCACGCACGGCTGGTCAGCATCTATTCGGCGAATGCCTGTTGATATCCTTGGTTTCTTTGTGGGGTTGGGTTGTTGTTGCGGGTTTCCAGCGACCGATGCCGACACATGCTTGCTTGTTAATTCAACCTGATCTTATTCCTACCTATCTAGCATTCCAGCTAGACTTATCTGGCGGATTTAATAGATTAATTATTGTTACTAGGTAGTGGTTCTCCTTGTAGCTGCTGGTTAATTTTGTTTCTCAGTAATGGATTGGAAACCCCTAGTAGTACTATGACTCATGAACATCACAAGCCTTTAAAGAGAAAATAATAGTTACATAATTATTATTTTCGAGAGAGAAATATGTATATATGGTAGCATGCATCAGTGTGACTGCCTGGTCCTTTTTGACACCGGCCAAAGCAGCAGCGTATAGAGTCAAAAGGCAGTCTCAGCAAAGCGCACAAAAAGCAGGCATGATGCCGATTGCGCTTTTGGTCCGTGTTTGGCCTCTCTCTAACAGAAAGAGAAGCAGCTAGTGCAACACCCCACTACATGAACAGCTAGCTAGCTGCTATTTTGTCTTGCTCCATTGCATCCACCACCAATAATCTACCTAAGCATGCATGTGTACGTTGTTTTCTTCTGGATCAATGCTGTCCTCCTCTTCACCACAATATACTACTCTCACTTTGTCTGAATTTTTATTGATTAACCAACTTAATTGTATAGAATGTGCTAGCTAGCTAGCTATCCTTTCTTTTGAATATTAATTCTTTATTTATCACCTGATGTGCCTGATCAGCTACAGTAGGCTGACTGAAGGAGTATGTAGCTATTAACTGGCTCCAGTTGCCATGCATATAGTAGCATAATTCTCCTCTTGGATTATGTATGTACTATCAGCTATCAGTGTGTACTTATTCAACTAATTAAGGTATCGATGAGACCAAACATGCAAAAAACTAATATAATTGACCAACGAAGTCGCGAGTACATACTCTAAATATACTGTATTCTGTGGATATGGTAGTGAAATACTACCTCTGATCTAAACGATCTTATTTATTAGTAGTATATTTTTGTTGATTTGTCACTCAGGTTGCCTAGTCGACCAGGCAGTGCCCTAGTCAAAGCACCCAACGGTTTTTTTTATGCTATGCATGCTTCATCTAATCGCATCCATGCATTCTGTTAGTGGTCGATCTGGTAAGCACCGCCGATAAGATAAACCTAGCTACCCTCTGTGTACTGTCAAAAAGGAGGAGGTGCAGCAGCCAGTGGAGTGGATTAATTTATGACCCACAGATATCTCTTGTCTCTGTTCTAGAAGCGCAAGCACACGAGTGGTTGCCTGCGGATTTGGCTAGATATATACTGGATCACGTGCTGTAATTAGACAGACGGCATCGACCCCGATGGAATGCAATGGAATGGAATCGAATCTGCACTGTAAAATTCGTTCATATATTCCTGTCCCGAAAGGGAAGGAGAGAAAGGAATCCTGGGGACTTCGGATTGTGACAAGAAGAAAGAACAACAGAAATTCTCCCCCCAATTTAGGACTAACCCACAAAAACAGCGCCTGTGCCGCTCCTTGGGCGGCTCGGGCAGAAACCCTACCCGCAGCCTCCACCACCCCCTGCCCCTCCTCCTCCCTCGCCGCCGCTGGCGCATGTCTCCGGGCAAAGCCCGTGGGCGGCAAGCGGCGGCGGCGCGACGCAAGGGCATTGCCCTCTCGGTGGTTGGGTGCGGTGGAGCTGCTCGGCGCGGTGGCCGACCTTGGCTCGCCGGTTGACCTCGGGGTGCTGCTCCGACGGGTGCTGAGGCGGCTAGGTCATGCCTCATGCGGTGGGTGGCGGCTTGGTGTAGCTGCGTGCGGCGGCGCCCGGTCGGCTGCGGCGCATGCTCGCGGGTGGCGTGCTCCGTCCGACGGCAGGGCTGTCCCATGCGATGGCGAGGTGGCCCAGTGCTTCGTGGTGACTTCTCCGCGACCCGGGCGGCGGCTGCTGGTCCTGGCGGCCTTGGGCTCGTCCCGGATCTGGTGGATGGGCTGTGTGGAATTGCTGGTGGGACGTGCTGGCATGTTGGGGAGACGGGACGACTAGCTGCGGCGGCGGCTCCATTAGATCCATGCATACGACGACGAGGGTTGTGGCAACACGGGATTGCTGGCCGGGGTCGCTTGCCTCTGCCAGATCTGGCCGTGGCTGGTGGTTGGACGCGTTCGTGACTTCGGTGACTACCCTTTGTTATCGAGTTGTGGACGGCGCGGTGGCGGGTGCGGACTGCCGGCAACTGGGCGGATCTCGATGTGTTTCTGATCGCGCCGGGATTCAACCTTAGTCTGGGTCCTTGACACCGTGGGTAACTTCGGGGGAAACCCTAGGTCTCATTGGGATCGAGCGATGACGGTGCTTTTGTATCGTAATCCCTCTTGAGGGCATCGTCTTTGGAGTTTGCTCAGGTGGAAGGGACCAGCGACGCCGGCAGCGTACGGACTGTGGTGGGACTGCCGATGAAAATCACGCCGACTTCGGTCATGGCAGACGATGGCGGCATCTCTGATGTCGTTTCCTTGTTGAGGCATCGTCGTTGTAGTTGGTGTCATCAGTCTCGGGATGCTCTTGGGAAACCCTAGATCTGGGTCTCCCGGATGGTATGATGACGACGCCTTTGGTGTCGTTCACCCTCCCGGGGGCATCGTTTTGGAGCAAGTGTTTGCTGGAGGGGACTAGAGGAGGAGCGGTATTCCATCTAGCGCAAGGCCGATGACGGATCCCAGCGGCATGGTGCTGTAGAGTTTCGGCGACGGGCGTGGGCAGATGGATACATGCAGGATGGTGGCGCTGTCTGTCGCCATGGTGGCGTCGATGGTAGGCCTGACAAGGTCGATGCGTCAGTACCTGCGCTGGAGATGGACAAGTGGAAGACGGTGGCGGTGGCTTCTGAGAGTGCGCCTGGACCGGTGTGTGACATAGTCCCTGTTTGTGGCTGGACTGGGGCACCCGGCTTTAGATGTTAGGCGTTGGTGCGATGTTTATTTGGTATTTGGCTCGAATATTCGGCACCCCTTCATCAAGGGCATAGGAGTAGCAACAGGTGTTGCCAAGATGGTGGCTTCAGGCTTACTGATGTATTACTTTATAATGTTTTTATGAATAATTAATAAAGTGGCTACATGCATCATCATGATGCAGAGGCCGGGGATGATCCTCTTTTTCCAAAAAAAGGTAGGAGCACATGGCAAATCAAACGTTTTCGATGAAAATTCTAGGGATGCAAAGATGACATGTTAGTTGCCATACACGGTAATTTTGTGTCAAAATATAAATTGAAGCAAAAAGTTGTGATCCTTGCGTCATTAAATTTGTCATAAAAAACGTTCGATTTTTCATATGCTCGTACCAAACGTTCGGGCGTTATCACATTCTGAGAAGAAGAAGATACATATCCATCCACCCGTTCAATCGGAGTAAAATGCACAAAACCACCACATTGGTGTCCTATCTCTCGGAAAACCACCACTTCACAAAACGTGACACTTTGCACCGCAGTGAAGAATTGACAGTGGCAAAAAACACTGAAACATTTTTCTGGGTGCGTTTTGAGTTTTGACGTGGCCGATCACTCATGGGCCGACAACGGTGACGGCGAGGCACTAACTGCCGTTTACGGCCTTATTTTTTTCGAGTGGGCCAAAGCTGCTGGGCTGGTCAGATCACGTTCAATCGATGGTTGGGGTGGGGTGGGGTAGGCTGGGGGCGTTCGGTCCTTTCAATTTATTGGGCTGCTGGGTCGGGCTCTGCTCCTCGATTTTCCTCAAAAAAAATCATGTAGCGGTAGTTCGATCGATTCAGTGCGCCCGTTCGGTTTCTTGAGAAAACCCCGGTCTCCACACACACAGTGCATTCATTCACATTCACCATTCCTCAACGAATAACCACCACTCGCCATCGCCTCTCCATCCAACTTCCTCTTCCCATCCAAAAAACCTCCATCACGCCATGGCATTCGGCCTCGGATGGGACAAGGCGCTGCAGGAGATCTTCGATGGCAACAACACCAAGCTCTCCTAAGTGTGTGAGGTGAGCACCTGGTACATCGGCGTTCAAATCCTGAAGAACCATGCACGCACGGTGAGGGCGGTTGCCACCGATGAGGAGCACGCCCAAATGGCAAACCTCCATCGCCCACTGATCGAGAACTTGTTCTGGGCGATGGGGGAGGCGAGGGATTACCCGGATCCATACCAGAGGGCACGCTGGTACATGTACCAGAACCGCGACCAACTACGCGTGGACTACGCGCTCGACAGGTTGGTTCCCGTGCTGCCCCTCGCCCCTCTGTTTGAGATGGAGCAGCATCAGATGGAGTAGAAGCAGGTGGAGCAGCAGTAGATGGAGCAGCAACAGATGCAGGTGGAGACAAGCACAAGCAGCAGGAGGAAGAAGAAGCAGTTCCTAATCATGGGCCCAGTTCGTCGATCTCTCCGTCTTTTGAAGCTGCAGCAAGAGCAGCAGGAAGAGTGAGTCTGATGCATCATTTGTCCTTGTTACTATGTGTGGTTTCTGAACTTAGTGTCTCAAGTACCTAGTTTCTGAACTTAATTTATGCAGCAGCTGGTCACTATGTGTGGTTTATGAACTTATGTATGTATGTATGATATCTATCTATCCATCTATCTATGATATCTATCTATCTGAGTGTTTGTGGTCATGGTTGATGGATGTTTTTCTCACAGCTGCTAAATCTTTATGCTCATAGTAGTTGAATCTTTGTGCTCATAGTTGCTGAATCTTTATGCTCATAGTGGTAAACATAAAAATGTCACAAAACCTAAGTTAACTGACATTTTGTAGTCAGCTTATTGTAGTTCTTGCCTATCAATATAGTTTGATTGAAATAAAGTCTGAACATTGCAATTCTGAATATTGCAAGTTCTCTCATACCTAGGGATAGTTTGAACATTAAATTGAGCACACCTACTTACACTTCACATCAGTCAAATCACTTAAACCCTGTCACACAAACTCACTACTTCTGTGGTCAACTTGTCCACTGCATCATTCAACCCAAAATGAACTCATGTACCCTGCACAACTCGCTGCAAAATTCAGTAGTGACATTTAGTGTTAGTTTCATTCAGTCCACAAGAATAGTTCAACTACATCAATTAGTGAAAACTAACCCTAGAATAATTAACCATTTGCAAACTCTAAAATTAACTGAATATTGTCGTGATTTGATCCAGTTAACCGGATCTAGGTGTTTGAATTAACCTAGCTTCAATCACAATGAGTTAACTGAATCTGGTTGTGATTTGATTCAGTTAACTGAATCTTGGTGTTTGAATTAACCTAGCTTCCGTCACAGTGAGTTAACTGAATCTTGCTGTGATTTGATCGAGTTAATCAAATCTAGGTGTTTGAATTAACCTAGCTTCAATCACAGTGAGTTAACTGAATCTTGATGTGATTTGATTCAGTTAACTGAATCTTGGTGTTTGAATTCCTAGCTTCAGTCACAATGAGTTAACTGAATCTTGCTATGATTTGATTCAGTTAACTGAATCTTGGTGTTTGAATTAACCTAGCTTCAGTGACAGTGAGTTAACTGAATCTTGCTATGATTTGATTCAGTTAACTGAATCTTGGTGTTTGAATTAACCTAGCTTCAGTCAGAGAGAGCAAGATTAAGTTAACTGCATTCAATTCAGTTAACTGCTAGATTCAATTAACTACTTTCAATTTAACACCTAGGTTCAGTGAGAGAGAGCTTGCTTCATTTAAATACTTTCAATTTAACAACTAGGTTCACTGAGAGAGAGCTAGATTCAGTTAACTTTGTGCAGTCACAAACAACAATACTCAGTTAACTGCATAAGTTCACAACAAGATTTAGTGAACAACACAATTTGCTAGAATTAGAGCAAAGGTACACTTGTTTCCAGATCTGGAACCCTAGAATTCCCAAACAAAAATTGGAAATAGAGAGAGGAAGGCAGCTCATCGAGGGTTGGACCAACACCAATTGACACTAGATCAACGAATTTTCCTTCAAAAATAATTGAACAATCTTCCTCCTCCATGCATTTGCCCCAGCCACGTCGGCCAGCCAAGGTGACTGGATAATTTCACCACAGCTTGCTCCCCACCACTCCCTCACCGATGGATCCAGAGCCGCCGCCAGCGCCACCCTGCCCGTGAGAGAGAGGAGAGAGATAGACGGCTAGGGATGGGAGTGAGGGCCGGCCCAATCGCTTCGGACCGTTAACGGCGGTTAGTGCCTCGCCATCACCGTTGTCGGCCCGCAGGTGATCGGCCGCGTCAAAATGCACTTAAAAAATGAGTCAGTGTTTTTTGGCACTGTCAATTCTTCGTTGCGCTGCAAAGTGTCATGTTTTGCAAAATGATGGTTTTCCAAATGATAGGACACTAATATGATGGTTCTGTGCATTTTACTTGTTCAATCGTACCAACGCAAGATACATTTTTAGTGTAGTAAATTGTACTCCTGTACTTACTAGTAGTAGACCACGAGTGTTATGTTTGGGCACTTTCCGATGGGACACGTAAGCGCACGCATGCAGGCAGCCTGGACAAGATGAGGCAAATTATTCACATGTGGATTCTTGTGCTGATTATTCCTGGAGCAGGTGCACCAACGTAGAAGCTCTAGGTTTTTTCTTGCGAGAAAAAAAAACTAGAGCGTCTCCGTTCTACTCCTTTTTTTAAATTTGGCAGGAGTTGTTAGCTTGCTACGCTTCTAAGCACCTAGCTATCAATCTACCTAAGCAACGTGTTGTTCTTGTGGCTAGTGCTGTCCTCCTCTTCACAGCAATATGCCACATTAACCAACTTAATTAAGTTCATAAGAACGTGCTCCCTTGCATCATGTACTATCTGAATTCTTATTATCACCTATCTGATGCATGTGCTCTCACAGTAAGCCGACTGAGCTATGTAGTAACTATTATTATAACCAGTTCCAGTTGTCGTGCATGGTGGTTTAATTATTGGATTGTGTACTCCTTTGTTCATGAAGTATGTTAATTGAGTTAAGACACCATTCAGACAAAACATGCAAACACTAATTCGTTCATGAAGTTGCAAGCACATATATGCCTGCTTCCATTTGTGGATCTAACACTGAGATATATAGTAATAGTATATAGCTAAAAAAGATTCACCCAGGGTTGCCTAGTCAGGTAGTGGTGTGGTCAAGCAGCTCGCACTTGTTTAATACTCCCTCTGTCTGAAAATACTGGTCAGAAAAATGGATGTATCTAGATGTATTTTAGTTTTAGATACATTTATTTTTGTCATTTTTTCAACAAATATTTTTGGATGGAGGGAGTAAGCTTCGTCTGATCGTATAATGTTAGTGGTCGATTTGTTAAGCACCACCGTTAGCTGATATACTACTACTCCCTTTGTTTTTGTTTATTGATGTATTGTGTTTGACTTAATTAAATCAAACATTGCAAAGCTTGATCAACATTATATTTACAAATATTAACATGCACGATATTAACCGAATAAACCATGAAAATATATTCTATGGTTGATCTAATGATATGGGTTGATATTGTGAATGTTGATATATTTTTGTATATACCTCGTTAAACTTTAGAAAGCTAGTTTGACTTGAGATTAACCTAACATGCAAAGTAAAAAAAAACTGAGTGACTATATTTCAAGATATATGCAGGCCGTATCCTGTGATTAAAGTACACGATATTGATTATTTTTCGGTACTTGTCTTTGCTACTTAATTGTCTCACACAGCTATTTCTCTATAGAAAGAAATTTATTTACTTAAACATGCAGCCTGGAGGCCCTGGACCTGAGGAGTCCACGCACAGTCACAGGAAAACCATTGTGCATGTTCTGCTGCGGCACATGCAGTGCATGCACGAACCGAAATATTTCTAATGAATTGTTTATTACTACTACTAGACTAATCAGGCGGGAGTATGATTAGTAGTACTAGTTGGTTGCCACCTCGATGGGCGAGCCAAGAGAGGAAGAAAAAGGAGAGATATCTAGCGAGTGATCGATCGAGAGTGGTTTTGCACGGTGAGGATATGCAGAAAGGAGCAATCATCCGTTCATCGTGTCTTGTCTTGATAAAAAGTAACATGTAAAAGAAAATTCATTCATGTCGCGTTGGATCGTGTGCACATTTGTCAAACACGGCGGCTGGACCTCACCTCACCGCTTGACACGGAGATACACACTATATACAGGATGATGGGGAATGGAGATAGCAGTGGCTAGTGGCCACCACCACTAGCGGCGCGTCAGCGTCAGCCTCCGCCTTAAAGTCGCGTGCCGCTGGATCGGTGGGCTCGCCGCCTGTCTGCCTGGTTCCTCGACCCTTGCCTTGCCGCTCGCCGGCCACCCACCACACACACACACACAAACACACATGATGAGATGAACGAGTGATCGGCAACGAACACATCGATCGCCTCGCTCGCTCGCTCCCTCCTTGTACCTATCTCTCTGCTTTTGTCTTTTTAGCTAGTGCACCTTCATTTATCTTTCTAGATGCAACTCACGGCACGGCACGCACGCACCGTGCATCACGATCTCCTCCTCCATCGGCACAAACTGCTCGCTAGCTAGCTGCACCATCGTCCTCCCTTCCGCTCGACACTGTGGTCGGTCAAACTCAAACCTGCTGGTAGTCAAGGAGTCAAAACCGGAGCCAAAACATCAGAAAGAAAGTAGAACCACCGAGAGGGTGGGATCGAGCACCACACCACTTCGCTACATTCTTGTTCCGCGCGCCGGCCGTCCACTGGCTCACGTTCTCTAAAAACATCCAACATGGCTCCTCTACTATATATTTCCACCTGTCTAACGCATCCAAAGGGCTCAAGGTAACCATGATTTCCAATCATGCAAGGACCAATAATAACACTACTCCATAACTCCATAGCCCATGCCACTACAGCACACGTACTATATCTATATGCTCCTGCCATTTAACACCATGCTCTACAGTGAGTGCCATGCACACATACACCTCCTCCTAGATTAGTCACACGTCCATATCTTCGATTAGTCATCCGTATTTCTACATGTGGTGACAAATCCATCCCAACTCGCACTGTCGTCAAGCTTTACACTTTTCCTGCATTGCATGCATGCTTTGGACCCATATCGACCATCGGATTAGGACACGCACCACCACTCACTACCTAGTGTTGTGGGCTCTTTTGCACTCCACAACCAGCCTATCACCTTTCTTTCTTTCTAGATAACTGAAGGAAACATATACATTTTCTGGACTCTGTCAAGCGAGAGCTATTTTAAGTTTAGGAATGAAAGGTGTTAAGACTTTGAGATGGCTAAAATTATTCAGTGCAATCTGAAAGGGGAGCTGTTTTCAGCATCTGAATTAAGGGCTTCAAAAGGACTACATTCCCCAACTACTCGTGATACCGAAAAGGACATGACACTGGAAAGATATATGGTCTGGCCCCCGTCGATCGTATCAACCGGACATGAAAGCATTGGTTAACTAGTGCTATAATGGGGACAAATTAGTAGAAGCAAAGCAAAGAAGAATACTTGATTAATTACACTACTATATGATTATCATGCTTTACTCATTGTGGTAGGGCACTACCAAGGCAATCACATCATCTGTATCTAAAATGTGCCGATTACACACAATATAATGATGTAGCATCGTATATCCTCTATCCTCTATTCTTAAATAGCTACAACCCACATCTAATTTTCCTCACCATGCAACAATGCCATATCACCAAGCAATATGAAGTCATAAATCTCTTCATGCAAAACATACCACCTCACACATGTATATTTAATGATAGAACGAGGGATTTTGTTGCTTAATTTAGATACAACTCTTATTGCCGCACCTAAGTTGAGTCATGTTTCTCTCTCACACACAACACATTAAAACGAGAACTCTTTAATTTTCGATACAAGACTAGTAACACGAAGAGAGAAGCTATGTCATTTACTTGTATGTTTGACGGGATTACTATTTATTTCCCAGTCGTTGTTTATACCCGTTGAAAGATGATCTTTCAACCCTTTGTACCTGCACAAATATCAGTGTTTCCTAGCATTAACTTAGAAATAGTCATTTCTCAGTCGTCTATGGAATAACAAAACTGATATTTTAATGTATACCAAAAAATTAAGGTACACTTGCATTATGACGGCCATTTTTCGAAAATGGACGCTTTATTACTTAAACCTTGATGAGACAAATTGATACCGTGATGAGATAACAAAACTAAGATACACACTGTTAAAAAAAGTCCTCTCACGCAAACGAAAAATAAAAAGGAGAAATACAAAGAAACATGTAGATTCCGCATAACGCCTAAAGCGGAGGTGGGCCAATCCTAAGATCATGCTATCACCTATGTTGGGTAAAAGTATCCCTCGCCGTAACCTCCAATCGCGTACACAGCTCCATAAACAGGTCTCGATTCTCCACACGTTGTGGAGAGCACCATAAACGAAGAATCCGGTACATTTGTAAATAACCTGCAATAGAGAAGTACTTTCATCGTTAAAAACCTTATCATTTCTACATGGTCAAAGCAACCAAATGACGGCAAGCGCTCCCACACTAAGAAGAGTTCTAAACCTGTGATCAATTCCATGGAACCAGTTGCCAAATATGATGCGGAGCATCGTACGGACATCACCATGACAAGAGTCCATTTGGCAAGTGACACGTGCCACAACTACTTC
>CBMN010047892.1:401-12685 GCA_000582825.1 Hordeum pubiflorum
CACATATATCCAGTTGAATATATATGATCATGAGTAATTATTGTTGACAATTACCACTATGTTAAGTAAGTTGGGTGGTGACATATTAAATCCCCATCTTCCTTTGTGTTCAATGGAAACAGTTTGCTCTAAAAATATTCTTTGAGTACCAGCAATCATTAGAAGATTATATGATATTTGAGCATGTGCACTTTGCTAAATCTAAAAGCTCTTACATAGACTCTTTCGGAAAGTATGATGAATTGTAATTGCTTGAATGACTGAGAACATAGTTTGTTAGTTTTCAAGAGAGTTTATAGTTTATACCTTGACTTGTGGATAGATTATTACTTGCTCATGAGAATTTTTATGAATAATAATTGTTGTTATAATGATGCTTATAAATATGATGCTGCCATGTCCATATTTTCTTTTATCAACACCTATCTCTTTAAGCCTGTGGTCATGTTTACTGAGTTCGGATTTCGCTTGAGGACAAGCGGAGTCTAAGCTTGCCGGAGTTGATACGTCCATTTTGCCATCATGGGTTCATAGTTGTATCCGTAGCGCACCTTTTCGCGAGCCCGGAGGTGATGGCGGAGGTCAGGTTGATGACCGAGGCGATCATGAACCAATGGGGCCCGCGGTGGTGGTGGTGTCGGATTACGGCCCTTGATGGCGGACATCGGTTGATGAAGGTTAGGGTTGTCTGGCGTTGCGTGGAGGCGGTCCGCGAGGAGTGCAGCTGCTTAGAGGTTGCGGGCCGGCGTCTGGACGAAGTCGGGTTCTTTGTTGTCCCCAAAGCCATTAACTGCCTCTTCCCCGAGGGCTGCGAGGGTGTTTGTGGTTGATCGGATTTGGCATCGAGGTCATCGCCGCTATTCATTGGCCATTGTTTCCCCCATCATGCTAGCTGCATGGCGGCTTCCACCGTTCTTTGCTGGAGTTGTATATGGGAGGCCAAGGTGGTCTGCCTGAGGGACTCCTTGATCCTAGTGCTGGGTTGTCCCTCCGAAGGGGTGTGCAGAGCACGCGTAGTGCCTCCTCGGTGATTATGGGTGGCGCCATTGTTGTTCCGGCGAGGGTTGAGGTGCCGGCCCCAGGAGTCATGAACCCCGGGGATCCAGTGCCGAGGATGGCATTGCCGGTGATGCCCTCCGAGATCCGATTTGGATAGCAAAGGTTTCCCTGCCTTTTCCCCAAGCAGTGACCATGAGTTTATCGAACCCACAAGAGGATGTGTACTATGATAGAGTCCCTACCAAGTCTTTGCAACAGAAATAAATTCCAGTTTTTGTAACCGGACGTTAACAACCTTAGGGTGTAAACACTTAGAACTAAAACAGGCATGTGTATGAGGACTTGATTCTTACAACTATATATTTGTGATCGGGATCATCATGATCTTAATTTGTGCTCTGGAAGACACCCATTAAGATGTGCTTGCAACGACACGAAGTGGGGGATGTGTCCAAATTATGTCTTGAATGGTTCGTGACCTGCATCAAGAGTCAGTTGTCCAACCGCAGGCCCTTACTGTCGCACGGGGTTACCTCGGTTATTAATAATAAATTAGACAAAAGCATTGGGCGTTTAATGACTACACCTGATGAATCCCCAAGGATTGGTTTTCCGCTACCGTACTAATCCCTTTTGTCACTGGTGATTGGAATAGCGTTTTAGGTCCTCCCTGCTCCTACCTCCTCGTTGATCGAACTCCGAGATCCTGGGTACCTGCAGGGTCAAACAAGGAGAAAGTGACAAGAGACAACTTCGATGCAATTATAACACACATACATGTCGTTATTTCAATTTATTCCATCGATCCTTCATACTAATACTTCGGGTTGCAAGGCTATGCCTCAACCCATTGCCTTACCGAATTACTCACACATGGCGATCGGATCGCAAGAAGAAATCATTGGAGAAGACATAAAGATGAATGCTTTATTGATAATATGTCTTACAATGGTTGCCGAATGCGATACACGATTACAAGTATGGCTAGCTTGGAGGGGGATTGCTACGGTGATGGTGGTGGCTATGGAGATGAGATGGGAAAATGGCGGCGGCTAGGGTGGGAGAATGGCTTCTAGTTCATGGATGGTGGTTTTTGACGATACTCCCTCGGGATTCTGGTGCTGGCCCGTTTATAAAAGTTGTTGGGTTGGACGCCACAGAGCCTCTGGCCCCTGGTATGAGCACTGGTATGAGCGCGCGTGCTCGTACCAGATGCCGTCTTCTATTCTGGATCACTTGTTGCGCCTCCAATTTAATTCCTTCTTTCTCCATTTTGCTTCTTTCCTTCTAAATGATGATTTTTATCCATGTATGGCCTCTTTTCCTGCACAAACAAAATAAAGGGAGGATTTCACGATCTCTCGCATTCATTAGTCATTAGTGGCAATATCAGAGTGATTTTCTCAGATTTTCTAAGATAAACCGGTTTAAACAAGGGTGTAAGGAGTGTAAAAATTGCACTCATTATCCTCCCCAAGCTTAAACCTTGATCTTCCTCGAGCAACAAAGATAGAAACCCAAACCGTAAGGAACTCAGTTGTTTAAACTGAAATAACAAGAAGGTTTTGGTTCATTTATGATTGGTACGCCTAGGTAGCCCTCCGCTTCTTCACCTAAAAACTTAGTATAGCTGTAGCGGTGGCATGGTTATTATGTAAGTGTTAGTGAAGCAAAGATAATCAACACAAAGCTGTTGGTCAACTAGAAAAAAAAGTAGCTTTCATACTATTTCATCTAGTCAACACTTGCTTGCCGGGAATGCACGGAAGAGAATTTTCTTTCTTGAGCAATGAAAACATGTATTACGGGAGTGGAAGGTATGTAAAGACGACATGATACTAGAGTAACTCGCTAACACCCACAAGTGTCTCCTCATCAAGGCTTGAAAACACTTCATTCAATCATTGCTTGCTGAAACTTTCATTGTCTAGTAACGGGATTATGCCAAAGAAATGATACATGCATAGAGTTTCGCTGTGGCTCAAGTTTGAGTACTATGGACCAATAAGTTGTCTCTTTCGAGCTCTTGCAATCAGTACTCATTTATTACCACATAAAGATACTCTTCAAGAGAAAGCCTACTAATATTTGCTGTAGTGTTGCCACTACGAACGTTAACAAACTCATAGCCAAAATCCGAGCCGAAACTCTGGAGGATCGTTCATTGGCCAGCGGAGTCCTCAGCATAACATCAAGAGAGGTGACGAAATCACATTTACTCACATAAAGCAACATATAGTGACAAGGCCGTGGCACCGGCGAGAAGCTGAAGCACCATCTATAATTGCAAAACAGATTTTGGCATAATCTCGACCACCTTTCAACTGGGTTTCTCTGGACAACTTTATCCACAAGTGCTATTGATTCTATCAAAATAAACACTATGGGGTTGAGTATCACTAATATCATCTTCTCTACAAACTTTCTCAACACCCAAGCCTTTCTAGAGACTTTCTTATATGCATGGTTATTCTTTGTTAACATCACTTTCTTTTTAAAACTAGGCCCACGGCAAGTCTCGGTTAGCTAGATTAAATAGAACAAAGGTTACTAAATCATTTTACCTACGAGAACAAAACATTTGTTTTAACAATCCAGACTTACTCCTAATTGAATACTTCACACATACTACTACAATAACTATTATAAGTAATTCAAGTGCAAAAGACGGGAATCGTCGGACATACCTTCACGATCATGAATTTCCACACTACTCTTCCTTAAGGATGCATTCCTCACTTCCCGGGGTAGATCAACTCCGCTAAGAAAACATAAACAAGAATGTGAATGGAAAACCGGGGCAAAAAGTAAAAGAGCAAAGCAAAAGAAAACCTTATTCTATTTTTTGGTTTTAGGATTTCTATAAGCTAACTTGCAAAAGAAATTGCAACCGGCAGAAAGAAAAACAAACATACACAAAAGCAAACAAAAAGCAAAGTGTTGGAGAAAACCAAGACGAGTGTTTGAAGCTCAGCGAGCTGAAGTACAACCTCATTGAGAGTTATAAATATAAATGATGCCATATCTTGATGTAGACGTGGAAGTAACCTCCCCAAGCTTAAGCTTTTGCAAGCCCAACTCAGAGAGATCATTATGGCAGGCGGTAATTCGGTGCCCATCGTTGGGTCCACTGGGAGAAATTGTTGGCCATGTGTGCGGACGTGTCTCGAAGGGACTCGGCGAGGAAGCTCATGTTGTTGATGGAGCCCTCGAGGTTGTAGATGTCGGTGTACGTGGTGTAGGGCACATCTTGTGGTGCATCTTCTTGGGGCTGCTCATCCTCCTCATCCATGGCAAGTTCATCTTCGTCCACTTGTTCCGGTTTGGGTGCCTCTTGGTCAAAAGTTGCAGCTCCATCCTATGGCACATAATGCAAAATTCCGTTCTCTATCGAGAAATGGTTAGGCATGGGAGTAGGGATCAAGTGGCCCACTCCAGGAATTCGAATGCAATAACGACCTCGGCGGGATACTACCATCCCCGCACTTGTAAGAACATTAATATTGACAAGGGTGTTACCGATAAAGGGGCGGAGGTTGGTGTAATTTAAGACAAGGGAATTGGCCAACATTGTTATCACTCTCCCATAAGTGATGTCTCCTTGTGCGCAATTTGCTTGGTGTGCAAGGTGCAACAAAAGAATTATCCCTACGTTGGGCGAGCATCCGACGTCAAGGTTTGTGGCCCTCCCAAGAATAAGCACATTCTCTTCATTAACTTTAGAAATTTCTCCTCATGCCTGCAATGAGTTAGTGATAACATAATAGAAATATCGAATAGCAGGACACTCTATGCAACTTGCCCTATGCTTGTAGCCTTATTAACTCATTTGATCAAATGATTCAGTTGGATGTGGGTCAAGGATGTCGGAGACATATCGGACATGCACATTATTGTTCGGGAAGCCAAAGTTCATACACCACTCCGAGAAAGTGATGTTGAAGTCATGATCCATGAGACGAAAGGTGATTTGTTCATCATCTCTTCCCGGGTTTAACCCAACGTTGTGCGGGAGAGTACTAAGAAACTCTAGCGCCAGCCGGTGATACGTTGCATATCCCTGAAACACAAAGTCCTGCAAACCAACATTAGCACATAATAAATTGAAATCGTTACCTATGCCCAGCCTGGCTGTCATGGACGGACATGCCCACTTGGTGGTTTTCATCTTCCACTCGTAAAGCATACCGTATCTTCTCTTGGCTTCACGATCGACAAACTTGATCCCTTGGGAATAAATGCGTTCCTTCGTGTGGCCTCTTCATACGCACTCTCACGACTTCACCACGAAAGATACGGGCGGACCTCCTCGTGTTCATCTCTACAAAATAATTTTTCTGTCCAAAGGAATGATACACAAGTGATCCTATGGCAACTACAAGATCAAACTCCTCTAGAAACAACAACAAATCCAAGCTCTAATCAAAATTTGGATCAAAAGTACGTGTAACCTAGACATGGCAATGCTAGGCACATAGAGCATGGATTTCACGAAAGATAAATTGGGGATTGGAAGAGGAACATACTGTAGATTGATCATGCGGAATGGTTTGAACTGAGATCAAGTAGGGAGAGAGATCCTATGAAGGTTTGATAGAGTTTGGAGAGGTTTGGGAGGAAGAAGAAGAATAAAGAAACAAGATTGGGGCGACATACCTCCTACTCGGGCCGTTTTGGCGTTGTCTGCACACGGTACGAGCGCTGGTATGAGCTCGTGCGCTCGTACCAGACGCCGTCAAACATTCTGGACAACCAATTCTTTTCTACGCATACCTGGTACGAGCGCAGGTACGAGCGTGTACGCTTGTACCAGACGCCGTCTTGGTTTTTGAAGGTTTCTGTTGTTGTTCTGATAATTCGGTACGGCCGCGCCCGGTCGTACTGGACGCCGTCTTTCATTCTGGATGCTTCTGTCGGTCCTCACCTCAGCTGGTACGACCGTCGGTACGACCGCACCCGGTTGTACAGGACGCCGTCTTCACTTGTGTTTCCTCTGGAACTTCGTTTTTCTTCGGGAATTCCTGCGAAGTTAGTTCCAACACAATATACAGACATAATTTCCTGACTTTAGACGTTAGCAATAGTACATAGCAACATATTTCATAATTTTGGCCTCAGTAGCAATTCTTTTTCTCATCTTTTCGTCCACACATAAAACTTCAACACTCTCTTTATTGAAAGACAAAAACAAAAAATAACTTACTACTTCTACCTTATTTCCATGGGTTGCCTCCCACGAACCTCTTCATTTTCGGTCGGGGCTCAATCGTAGTGACGATCACTTTGGTGCAATGATGCCAAGCCCATAGCTTCTGGCATTGATGATTATACCGTCACCAGCATACGTCTTCATCTTCTTTTTCCTAGGGAAATGTGTCACAAAAGGATCTTTCGATGGAAGGTCAAATCTCACGTTTCCTTCAAAGACATTGATGGTAGCTTTTATAGTTCTAAGGAATAGCCTACCTTGAATAATAGGTGCAATGGGATCTTCTAGCATATCAACTATAACAAGATCAATCATAATAGGGCAATCATTAATTTGACTGACTACTCCATGTATAAACCCTACTGCTTGTGTAAAGGTAGAATTGGCCATATTCAATTAAATACTTTCGGTAGTGGATCCTTTAGTGTCAACACCTTCACGAAGTCTAGAAAAGAATAAGTTTGTTCGGGTATATGGTTCCTATCGAGAACTTTTGCAGTTTCTTTGCTACTTCTCATCATCTTGACATTCTCAACCGGATTATCGCTCCAGCTTTCTAGCAAACTTTGCAAGAATTAAGTTTGACTCTCTGAATTTTGGCAACATGTGCTTCCATGCTCTTAGTTCTTCCTTCTAGAGACTGCACATCATTAGTGAGTCCAGAAATCTCATCGGTCAATTGACCAAGTAAGTTATCATGATTCTTCAGAATATTAGTAAACATGGCATTTTGTTCAATTTGGCTAGCAATGAAAGTTTTCAAATTTTCATCCAAAGCGGTTCTATTACCGTTGCTCGTTCCATTAAAATTATTTGGGGCTCCACTATTATTAGGATAAGGTAATCTAGGAGCAAACCCATTATTCTTCCAATTGGGATTATAGCTATTACAAGCAATGAAGTTAACATCATTGATATCTTCTTCGGTATTTGCATTAACATTTACCTCTTGTTTACCTTTGATAACACCGATGAGTTCATCAAGCTTAGCTGTCAACTCTCCGTTCTTCTCCTTGGAGATAGCATTCACCCTCTTTGTGGTAAACCTTTCTACATGCCATTGGGCATGGTTCTCTTGCATATTGTCAAGCAGGTTCTTGGCTTCTTCAATTGGTCTTCCCACAATAGTTCCTCCTGTAGCAGTGTCAAGCATAGTTTTTGACAAGGGAGTTAAAGCATCATAAAACATATGAAGAATTAACCATTCTTCCATCCCGTGGTTGGGACAATTTCTCACAGCCACCTTCATGCGATCCCACGCAAGCGCTAGTGGCTCACGTTCTTCCTTCTTAAAACTTGTTCTTTGTGAATGCAATTGCATAATTTTTGCAGGGGGCTAATAGTTAAAAACTTGCTGCAACATTCAGTCCATGAAGTTATACTACCTATAGGCAAAGCTAGAAGCCATTCTTTAGCTTTTCCTCCCAAGGAGAAAGGAAATAGATGCAACTTCAAAGCGTCAGGTGAGTAATCTCTAATGTGTGTCATGTTTCAAAACTTAGAAGAATTGTGCAAGTGCATACATGCATCCTCAGAAGTAGAGCCTTCAAATTGGTCTTGTTGGACCATAGAGACTAAGTTGGTTTTAATTTCATACTGCTCGGCTGCAACTTCAGGTTGAGCAATTGGTGCACGCATAAAGTTGTCATTTGGAGCAGCAAAGTCTCCAAGGTTTCAAGCCATAGTAATTTTTTGGGTTTTCGGTGATAAGAACAAAAACAAAAACTAAAAATAAATATTGAAATAGAAACTCTAATAAAAACTCTAACACACTGACTAGTAACACGATGCCTCCCCGGTAACGGCGCCAGAAAAGGTGGTTGATGCCCTTTGAGATCCAGTTTGGATAGCGAAGGTTTCCCTGCCTTTTCCCTAAGGAGTGACCCTCATTTTATCGAACCCACGAGAGGATGTGTACTACGACAGAGGCTCTACCAAGTCTTTGTGAGAGAAATAAATTCCAGTTTTTGTAACCGGACTATAACAACCTTTGGGTGCAAACACTTGGAATTAAAACAGCCCTGGGTATGAGGACTTGATTCTTACAACCATATATTTGTGATCGGGATCATGATGATCTTAATTTGTGCTCTAGAAGACACCCATTAAGATGTGCTTGCAACGAGATGAAGTGGGGGATGTGTCCAAATTACATCTTGAAAGTTCGCGACCTGCATCAAGAGTCAGTTGTCCAACCGCAGGCCCTTATCGTCGCGCGGGGTTACCTCGGTTGTTAAGAATAAATCAGACAAAGGCATTGGGCGTTTAATGACTACACCTCATTGATGGAGTTGAATCTAGCAGATCTCGGGTAGGGGGTCCCGATATGGTAGTCTTGGCTAGATGGTAACATGACACAAGGGGACACCGATGTTTACCCAGGTTCAGGGCCTCTCGAAGAGGTAAAACCCTANGTCCTGCTTTGATTGTATTGATGTATGGGGTACAGAGTACAGGTTGATCTACCTTGAGATCCTAAGTGAATGAATCTGCCTCTATTGTCTACGCCCCTCGGCTTATAAAGATGCTGGGGGTACCTAGGGTTACACATAGGTCGGTTGTGTCTAGGGATAAACATTCCAAAGATTGTCTTCGATTCTCGGAGTCAGCGCCAAGTCTTCGAAAGATTCCATCTTGATTCTTCAGGAGCGGGCCCGATGAATGTGGCCCACTGGTTGGTTACTTTGGGGGTCCTCGGCCCGGCCATTGTGTCCAGGTGGCCGACATGGTTAGAACCCTCTTATCCAGGACACCATCACTCATGAATCCCCAAGGATTGGTTTTCCGCTGCCATACTAATCCCTTCTATCACTGGTCTTCGGAATAGCGTTCCACGTCCTCCCCGCTCCAAACTTCCACCTTGATCAAACTCCGAGATCCTGGGTACCTGCAGGGTCAAAGAGTGAGAAAGAGACAAGCTACAACTTCGATGCAATTCTAACACACATACATGACATTAATTGAAAGTCATTCCATCGATCCTTCATACAAATACATCGGGTTGCAAGGCTATGCCTCAACCAATTGCCTTACCGAATTACTCAAACATGGCGATCGGATCGCAAGAAGAAATCATTGGAGAAGACATAAAGATGAATGCTTTATTGATAATATGTCTTACAATTGTCGCCGGTTGCGATACAGGATTACAAGTATGGCTAACTTGGAGGGGGATTGCTGCGGTGATGGTGATGGTGGTGGCTATGGAGATGACATGGGAAAATGGCGGTGGCTAGGGTTGGAGAATGGCTTCTAGTTCGCGGATGGTTGTTTTCGACGATGCTCCCTCGAGATTCTGGTGCTGGCCCCTTTATAAAAGTTGTTGGGTTGGACGCCAGGGAGCCTCCTACACCTGGTATGAGCACTGGTATGAGCCCGTGCACTCGTACCAGACGCCGTCTTCTTTTCTGAATCACTTGTTGCGCCTCCAATTTAATTCGTTCTTTCTCCATTTTGCTTCTTTCCTTATAAATAATGATTTTTATCCATGTATGGCCTCTTTTCCCGCGGAAACAAAATAAAGGGAGGATTTCACGATCTCTGACATTCATTAGTCATTAGTGGCCATATCGGAGTGATTTTCTCAGATTTTCTATGATAAACCGGTTTAAACATTGGTGTGATGAGCCTAAAAATTACACTCATCAACCGGGCTGGTTCCGCCCGATTAGGGTGGAAGCCGGCGGTGCCGATGGTGTGATGAATAGTGGCTCGGAGATCCCTGGTGCCGTAACTGGCGAGACCACGTGTGTGGTGGTGGCTCCGCTGATGTCAGTGATGATTGGAGGCGTGCTTGCTGCAGATGACCTGTTGCCCATGGAGCCCCCTGGGGCCATCATCAGGACCTGCTATAGGGTGATGGCCTGCGGGGGTGTATCGTTGCCTGTGGTTGAGATGGGTGCCGCGCTGGCACCAATTTCCTCACCGTCTTTCATCTCTAAAATAGAGATGATGCTGGCCTCGCAGTCCTCGCCATCTTCTATTTCGGGGACAGAAACAGGGCTTGCAGTGCTGAGGCTGTAATCTGAGACGTAGCCATTCCAGATGTAGTCCTTGGGGACGAGGTCGTCAAAGTAGCTGGCCGAGACCATGGCCACCATATGTGACGCATGGGCGGGCTGGTGGGTTAATGTGGTGTTGACGCAGTGCTTTGATCTCGAGGCCAGGGCACGTGCCTCGACCGCGAGGTTCGCTGGTGCGAGATCGTTGTCCTCCGAGTCAAAGGTCGGTGGTGTAGGCGACACGGGCTCCGACGAGGCCACATCTAAGACCCGTCGAGGCGTTGGAATGCATAGGCGGAGATCGTTGTGGCAGTTGGTGACGAAAGCGAATGATCCGGAGAAGATGGTGCGGGCAAGGGAGGTCGGTGGGTTGATGTCGAACCGGCCTGACCGTCCGCAACGAAGGTGAAGGAGCCGAAGGTCAGGCTCTCTCCCGGTGCGAGGTTGCCAGATGCGACGGAAGATCCCATTTGCAGGCGGTCTCTGGCCGACGCAGCCCCTGCCTGGCGCACCAACTGACGGTACGGGAAACTGCCAGTACCCTCGGTAGGGTGGCGAACATGGCCGGAAGTACAAGAAGGGAGTTTGCACAAGGGGGTTATCCAGGTTCGGACCCTCATGGTGAGGTAACACCCTACGTCCTGCTTTCTTTTGTATTGAAGATAGAGCACCTCGTGCGAGGGGATTACAGGGATGATGGTGAGTATCTCGTGTGACGCGATTACAGGGATGATGGTGAGTATGGCTACCGAGAGTATAGTCTATGGGAATAGATGGGAATGGCTGCCCCTAGCCTCACCTTATATAGGGGATGAGGGCTAGGGTTTACATGGCGCCTAACCAATCTCACGCCACCAGCATCTTGGCTTGCATGCCAAGATGATCCTCCAGTGTCGAGCTGGTCACTGGGCTATCTCCTTGAGCCGGGCCACCGCCAGGCCCCCTGGGCCTTGAGGCCGGCCCAACAGCAGGCTTCCCGGCCTGTGGGCCACCCCTGATGTGTTGCACCGTCAGAGTGACCCACAGCTCTTGCACTTCACTGACGAGCAGGGCGCACATCACTAGTAACTCGTCAGTGGTAAGTGGTTATCAGGGACGAGCGACACGCCCGTCTTTGGTAAGTGAATACCACCGACGCGCGAGGTTCAGTAAACGTCACTGGTAGCACCTATACCAGTGACGTGCAAGCTTACTGAACGTCACTGGTACTTTACTTACCAGTGACGTGCACTGATTTTTGGTTGTTACTAGTACTTATTTAGCAATTTAAAAAAATACAAAACCTTACAGCCAGAACTACACAGCTCCATTAAGCACTACATGAACACCAACGTAATTATATATCAGCTGAATTCTAACTTAATGCAACATAGTACTCAATATAGCCATCGGCATTTCTCTAATACATTGAACATACACACACACATTTCTTCATACAACAGTGAATTCATGTATCATTAACCTCGAGAGCCGCATCTGAAAAAGTCCAGTGGTCGTTGTTTTTCTGTACCCAACATAGTCCTGCTAGACAATAACCTCAAGGGGAACCTAGATGCGGTGAGGTGGCGCTGAGATACTAACTCTTCCTGAGGAAAAATTTGTTTTTCAGCTCCCTCATCGGAGTTGACTCATAGTCATATTCACTCTCCGGAGATCCAAAGTGTTTGGAGAATGAAGCAATCCTACAAAAAAACTCAAACCCATCTCCATTTTTTTTACAGTGTCACTGGCATAAATACCTTGTTTGAAACCACAATAGAAATTAGCGATGAAAAAGATCAATGTCCAACTCTACATATAAATGATCCACCTATTCTTATATAAATGAAGATGAGAGGGGTTGAGGGAATAATTTATTGATCTTAACTATTAGATGATCCGGAAGATAAAAATGGAACATACAAGCTTTGATTCAAAAATTGTACCATATAGCAACATCCAACATAAATAGCAATTCATAAAAGTACGTAAGTGTAGCATTTCACATTGTAATAATAACAGCAAATCCAGTTCATACATTAAAGGCTTTGCACAATAAATGTATAGCAAAATCCACCATACATAAGATGCATTAT